>PVIH01019947.1:0-33935 GCA_004025045.1 Sigmodon hispidus | reverse complement strand
TGTGTGTACACGCGCGCTTAGATATAAACTCCAGGCCTCCAACCTATACCAGTCATCAGTGTAGGTCAGAATCCAGACTCCAAGAACTAGAGATTTTTTCAAACCCTGTCTTCCTGCAGTATGGCCAACATGTATCCCCTGACCCCAGCTCCATGCCCTGGGTCCCTCCTTCGAAAGATATTAGTTATAGCACCCACATAATAGGGCTGCCTGAATTCAGCAAAAGCATCAGGTATTGATGAGGAACAAATTCTCAGGAAATGTGAACCATGACTGCATCATCAGAATGCACCTCAGTGACACTATGATGAGAAACCGATGTACAGAAAGCTGGCCTGAGGTGCCCACTCCTGCCCCTTGCCAGGCTCCACCTCCATCTCTGCCAAGAATGAACCTTCCACTATACATACCCTAGGGAGCAAGGAGGACCACAGAGATCCTCAATGTTCCTAGATGCGGCATAGGAGTAAGGCTCATTACCTACCTTCCCATCCTGCCCTGAGTTGGCATAGATGGCAGCCCATGACAGATGGCAGCAGTCTGAGTGACGACTTCAATTTTAACTCTTTTCGATAATGTAGGTCTGGAAAGCCACATACTTTAAAACTGTCCCTGGATCATAGATCAGCTGGAAGAGGCCCAGTCGAGCTCAGTTAATAAGCTCTGGAAACATCATCCATCACAGGAGACCCCTCCTTAGGGCTCCCCGCATCAACTCCTGGCAGAGATAAATGAGTAGGCCACTCCTCTGGACAGGGCCTTTCAGGCTGTTTGCACCTCACCCCCTTGAACCTAAACTTGGACCTTGCCAAGTCAAACAATCTAGGGTGGAGGAAGGGGGCAGATGGGTAGGTGGGAACAATGAAATGTCACTTTGAGAGAGGAGGTAGGTTGGTGTCTCTCTTGGATATGCCTGACTCTAGTTTTTTCTGGTGCCCCGGGGCCTTTGAGGTGGAGGAACCCTAGGTGAACTCGAACTCTGCTGGAGGAGCCCTACAGAGATCTACTTGATGGAACAGGTACACATGGGAGTGGAGTCCCATGGAGAACACAGTGACTGCAGAGATGCTGGTGTCTGTGATTCCTGCTGGGTGGGAGCTGTCAACAGCAGAAAGCCAAGCTTCAGAGCATCCTGTGCCTCTGAATCCTCCCCTGGAAGCTGTCTGGTCAGCAAGGATGTCCCCTTTGATGGAAGTAACCTGAGGCCTGTAGATTTATCTTTCCTCTTTCTCCCATACCCACCCCTACTGCTAGCCACTCAAGGACCTCCCCCACACATCCAGTCCCCAGACTCTCACCCACTGTCCTTCCTCAGCCCAGCCTACTCATCCTGTCTGATTACACCATCCTGATTACATTCCTTCAGACACAAATCCATTTCCCGTGGCTCCCCCACCACATAGGGAATGAAGACCAAGATTCCTGGCCTGATGTTCAAGCCCAAATGACCGAGCAGGGTATTGACTGTCTAGCCTAAAACGCTTGCTCAGGCCAACATTCTTCCCCTTGCTCTCTACCCTCTGTGTATTTCAGCATGTGTTCATAATACCATGAAGAACCTCTCTCCTTTTTTCCATCTATTCAAAACCATCTCCCCTCTGTGCTTCCCAGTTGAACTCTTGCCTCCTCCCGGAAGCCCTTTGACCACTCCGTTATAGTCCCTATTTCTAGTGCTCAGGTACTATAGCTAAACTATCCCCCAGCACCTGGCATGCTGATGGTGTTGTGTTGCCAGGTTCTTGTAGAGCCTGGAAGCTTTAATCCTCTTTTGATGCATGGTTTGCTTCTGTAGTTCCTATTCTGCACCATTTCCACTTGTCCAGGTGTCTCTCAGGCATTGAAAATACTCTCCAAAGACCTGTTGACTCTTGGGAAGTTAACAGAGTTAAATGAAATCCAGGAGGCAGGGACCATAGTGTCCTTGTGTTCTTGGGTCCTTGTACCAAGCTTGGCACAGATTGGACAAAAGATATTGGCTGAGTCAGGTTACTTTGAACTCCATCTTTTCCTCCTCAATGTCATTGGCTGCTTTCTGACCTGTGTTATAAATGATATTCGCACTCTGCAGCCTGCTCAGAGTATTGTTTCCCCAGCAACATCTCACAGGGTATCTGCTGTAAATGCCAAATACTTTGATGAACCTAGAAGAAGCCTGGAGCCATCTCAGAAGTCTGTCTGCAAATGGGAACCCACAGGAGAAATTCAAAGTGGGACATGCCACTGGGCAGGGTTCAACAGCCTCACAAGTTTTCTGTCCATTCTCACACTGGTGGGTGTGTGGGTAGCATCTGCATCCTGATTCTTGGGAATGATGCTGAAATGGACTATTATTCAGCTTTAGCAAGAGAAGGAAGTCATGTCCAATAGAGAACATGGGTGAACTCTGAGAACACCATGCTAAGTGAAATAAGCCAGTCACTGAAGGACAAGCACTACATGCCCCCACTTGGATGAAGTATCTACAATAATCTAACACACAGAAGCTGGAAATGGACAGAATGGTGGGTCCCAAGGACTCTGGGCAGAGGGAATGAGAAGTTTCTGTTCAATGGATTTAGATTTTGTCACACGAGGTTTAAGTTCTAGAGGTCTGCTGTTCATCATTGATAATGCACTGTGTACTAAAAAATATTAAGAGAATATATCTCAAGCTATGTGCAGGGATTTCTGTCTCAATTAAGACATAGTAGCATGTACAAAGGAATTGAAAACACACCTGTCTATTTTTAAAAACCTGAACCCTCAGCCCCATCCTGCCTTGGACTTTCCTTGCCCCAGGACCACCTGCAGGCTGGCAGCTCTGTGCTCTGTTAAGGCCCTAGGCTGCAGCTCTCTGCCTCTGCACCTGTACAATGTTTGCAAAATGACTCTACCCCTTCCCCCAAGTTTCTTTATCTTTGAAATGGAGTGCATGGAGCTAGCAGCTCTGGCTCCATCACAGCACTTCTATGAGACTCTGATGAGCTCACGCTTGAAGAAAGTACTTCATAAACACAGGTTGCTATTATGATTCTGGTGGAATTTCTGGCCAGATGGAGACTGGGGTCACAAGCAGTAGAACCTCTCTCATTCACTTGGTTTAAATTAGTAGCAACTGAGATAGTTCTACAAAGTAACTGAGGACGTGGGCTGCCTGGGGGCTGTATTTAGGAATGTATTCAGCTGAAGTACCCAAAATAGCAGTGGCTTCTATAGATGGGAGTTTGCATAGCTCTCCCATGAACATCTGGAAGCAGCGGGGAATGTTGAAGGGAGAAACGATGGCCCACACACTCCTCAGGGATCCATAGTTTTGCCAATCAGCTACTCTGGAAACTCCATGGTTCCTCTCTGTCCTCAGTGTTCAAGATGGCAACCATCACCAAGAAACATAGTTTGGCCATGTTTGCCTCTGAGATAGAAAACTAATAATATTACTCATTTTTTAAAACCTATGACCTGAAGTTTAAGACATTCTTATTCCACGTGGCTTCTGGAAGAAAGAGTCAAGTCAGAAAGGGTCAAACTTTCAAAAGGCCAGGAAGCCTGTTCCACATATCAGCTTGCATGCTTTTGACCAGAACCTGGTTCCATGGGCACACCTATCTGCAGGGGATGCAGATGGATTAGACAGATTTTCCTCTCTAGTGATCATCCATGTTATGATGGTTCCATTGCTTTAAAAGGAGAGAAAAATAAACACTAAAAGAAAATCTGGCATCTTCCACGAGAGTAAAGGGAAGCGGGAAAGAAGGAGAGGTTGGCCAAGATCCCCGTGTCTTTTTGTTGGATCTCCAAGCCCTTTTTTCTTGTATTTCTTGGAGCCAAAGGCTTGCTGAGAAGGTGACAGTTGAGATACATAGTCAGCCCCTCTATTCCCACAGGCTAAGCAGCCACCTGGATGCCCCACATTTGAGGATGAAGAAATAAATGAACAACTGCTCTGGCTTCTTGCTTCAGAGGCAAAGGTAGCCAAGTTGTGTTTTCTGCTAAGATGGGGAATAGTTTCAGGTAATACTGTTAATATACCTAATTCTAGCTGCCTGCCTGTCTGTTGGGATGCCTTCACTGACTTAGGAGTCATGCAGTGAGTGCCTGAAAGTGATCATGCCAAACACTTGCCCTGCATCATCATCTGTGTTTTGTAAAAGAGGAAACAGAGGGACCAAGATACTAAGTCCCTTGATCAAGTCCTCCATTTGGTTTGAGCATCCAGCTGTGACCTTGCATCTCTCCTTCATTGCTCACATCTTTATCATCTGCATTGGATGCTCCTTCTGTGCCTGGGTGTCTCTCATTGAGTACAGCTCCCTATGCCTCCTCCTCCTCTGTGTCTCTCTAAGGCTCCAAACACCCATTTTTCTGGGCTAGAAGGTCCTTTCTAGAGTCCTGCATTCTCCAACATTCTTCTGAAGTGTCCCTTCGTCCAGAAAGGCTCACTTCACTGATCCATGTGGACTAGCCAGTGT
Source organism: Sigmodon hispidus (assembly GCA_004025045.1). Classification (NCBI taxonomy): domain Eukaryota; kingdom Metazoa; phylum Chordata; class Mammalia; order Rodentia; family Cricetidae; genus Sigmodon; species Sigmodon hispidus. The sequence goes on along the minus strand of PVIH01019947.1, from coordinate 29,487 downwards.
TCCCTTCAACACAGTGGCTTTGTCCAGCTGCTGCTGGGTGGATCCAGCTGTCTTTCTGGACAATTGAATATGTACCAATTGTATGACTGTGTGAGGTGCCAGCGTGGTGCTGGTGATGCAGAACTCTACTTCCAGCATGTGGCTGAGACCCAGGCCCATTTGTCCTTTCCGAATACCTATTCCTGGATGTCCACTGTTATTACATTCTTGGCTTTTGTTGTTGTTTCTGACCTTGACATTTTATCCTGCCTCCACTTCCCAAGGTCAGGAAGTTGGTACCCCTGAGCTGTTTCACTACCAAACCTGCTTGACTCTGCCTCCTGTTTCTAGGCCAGAGATGTCTTCAGGTCCTTGGCTTTTGAGTCAGAGACTCAGTCTTTCTTTCTGTCTCCAACTCAGCAGTCCCAAGCCCTTCCACCTCTACAGAGGCTCTCAGCCTGTGGGTCCTGACCCCTTGAGTTGCACAATCCTTTTACAGGGGTCATCTAAGACCATTGGGAAAACACTGATAATTGCATTATAGTAGCAAAATTGCAATTATGAAACAGCAGTGAAAAATAATTTTATTGTTGTGGGGTCACCAAATCATGAGGAACTGTATTAAAGGGTCACAGTATTAGGAAGATTGAGAGCCACTGGACTAGGTCTTCTGGCTGAGCAAGTGTTTGAATAGGTTGTTGAAGAAGGGCCAGCAGTCAGTCAATGAAGAAGTTTGATTAAGGCAGGTTAGGGGCAAGAGCAAACCCCACTGGAGTGGACCTGGAGACCCAGTAAGGAATGTAGGGCTGAATTGGAATTGGATACTGCGGTCTTGTTAAAAGTCCTCCAGTGCCCCTTCACCATAGAATTGAGCTGCCCTGGGGGAGCAGAAGACGGCAGGGTATGTCAGGACAAAGGGCTGACTTAGTCCGGGCTAGGGAAGTTGTGAAAGTCTAAATTGAATAAAATCCAGAACCTAGTAGGAAGCAAAGGCCAGAGCAAAGGGAGGGGGTCAAACAGACTATGGACATCAAAAGGGCCCCAAACAAGCGTGATAGCTGGACCTGGAACATTCCTGTGGGCTTGTGTTTTAAGCATTTCAGTTGTTCTAGGAGGCTGTGGAATCTTCCGGAAGAGGATGTTCTGGCTGGTGAGGTAGTCACTAGGATTGGACCTTGAAAGATTCTGGCCCATCCCCTGGCTCTGCATCACTATGCCCTGCATCCTGCTTCTCCATGATGTAAGAGTATCCACCTCAGGCTCTGCTCCAGACTCTGCGGTGCCTCTCCTGCGGTGATGGATTGAGACCCTCTAAAACTATGGGCTGAATAAACTTTTGCCCCATGTGAGAGAGAAGCCCTGAGTGAGTAGGTAAAAAGCCTGTGAGGTCTTCAGTGAATGTGTGTTATTGACAATGACCAATACCTCAAGACCTGTGAGGTCTGGCAAAGCCTCCCTCTGATTGGTGTGCAGATGCTGGCAATGTGAACAACTACAGCTTCCTCCTGGATGAGTGTAGCCTGAGACTGCTTCCCTCAGAGACCACTAACTAGCTAACTCCTCCTTCCTGTGCCTTACATAACAAACTGGCTAAGGTCTCTGGTTGTTTTTGTAGTAATTGGTGCCTTCCATCAGGGTGAGCTTCTCTGAACCTGTGTCTGTGTGTCTGTCTGTCTTTTATTTCCTGATCACCACAGTCAGGTTCCCAGGACCAAGCCATGCTGGCCACAGCTCTCTCACAAGTCATTTTCTGTCAGATATTTTATCACAACACAAAAGTAAGCAACACTATAGTCACTTCTGTTTGTCCAACAATTCCAGCTTTGTTTTCGATTCTTCCAGAAGCCCCGCCCACTTCTCTGAGGAGGTTAGACCCTCTGTCAGAGCCACCAGGTGCACAGCTCACCTTTTTAGTACTTCTAATTTGCATTTGGCGTTTGGAAGCTGTTATTTACACAATTGACTACAAGATGAATGCTTGTCTCCTTGTTTAGACTGAAAAAGCTACATGAGGGTAGGGGCCACTTCTGTCTTGTCTTACTGTAAGGAAAAAATGAGTGGATTAAATGAACAGATTAACGAGTGCCAGAAATCCCAGTAAGGAAAAACCAGCAGAGTGGCTGAGGGTAGGAATGAGCACCTGGGACTCTGGGTTCAACACTGGGCTCTGCCCATATCTGAACAGGCATGGGGGTGGGGAGAACCTGAGGAAATGGTCCACTCAGTAAACTGCTTCCCTTGCAAGTACCAGGACTTTATTTTGATCCCCAGAATCTACATAAGAAATCTGGGTATGGTGGCGCATGCATGTGATCCCAGACTTTGGAGAGAAGGGTAAATCCTTGGGGCTCACTGGTCAGCTAGCCTGATCTAATCATCAAGCTCCAGATCAAGGAGAGACCTTATCTCAAAAAAACCAAAGTGACACCTAAAGTTGATCACACAGACACACATGCACTTGCATATACATGAACACACACACACACACACACACACACACACACACACAAAGACTGGGCTTAAGTGTCAGTCAAGATGCTGTGAATATGTGTAGCCTGGAGAGATTTCACAGGGACTCTTGGCGTCTGTGACCCTTCACACCTAACCCCTGTTGGTCAGTCCTTCAACGGCTCCCTTAGTCTCCATCTCTATCCTATATCTCCGAAGCTGCTTATGCTGCTTAGGTATTTGTTAGTTCATATCCCTGAGATGTATTAATGTTCTTCCCTTTTTACCTTATATCCTTACCTGTGGGGAATCTTTGATTATTTTCTCAAACTAAATTCACATGTCACTTTCTCTGGTGGCCTTTCATAATATCCCCCAGACTTTCCCCCTGCTCTTCTTCTATGCAGCATAAGAAGGGAGGTTTTCAACTAACTGTTCTGTGAATGAGCCGGGCTCCACTCCTTACTGCACCATGAGCAGCTGCCACAGCTCTTAGCACACAGCAGGTGCCTACTAAACGGGTGGATGGGGAAGTCCACGAATGACCATTGTTTTAACTGTCATGTCAGGAAGAGGAAATGATTGCTTTGGCTCACGGTTTCAGGGTTTAATATCATGGTCGACTGGCTTAAGTGCTTTGGGTCTGAGTGGGGTGTGCAGCACATTATAGCAGGGACATAGACATTGGAGACCACTTCACCTTACATCTGGAAATCTGATAAAAGAAAAAGGGAAGAGAAGCACATTTCATAATCCCTCTGAAGAGCACATCTCAGTGACCTCAAGCCTCCCATTAGGCCCCATCCTTAAAAAGCTACATCATTGCTTAGGAGAAGTTCCATGCTGGGAATCTGGAGAGGAACATTTCGGATCAGACCACAGCATCATGTGCCCCAGGTTTCTGAAACAGCATGGCTGCTGTCCAGCCTGTCCCCTCCCCCACATGTGCTCAAAGTTGTCACACCATGGGTCCTAGTTTTCTTCTGAAAATTGTGGCCACTGCAGAAAGAGTACAGTAGCTAACGGTGTCAGGTGTTTGGACCCCTAGGGAAAGCAGTAATAAGGCTCTGAGGGCTTCTGACAATGTCTGAAATAGCCCTGAGGAAATTGTACTGTCATCTGCGCCCAGGCTACATAGAGAACTAAAACACCGGCTTTCTCTGCTTTTAAACTGGGATCATGTCAACTCAGCAGCGTGCTACCAGTGGTTAGCTCTCGCTGGCTGGGAGCGAAGATTGGCTGTGGATGAAATCAGAAGAGTCCCCAGGGATTGTGGAAGGAAAAACAATAAAAGGATCCTGGGAAGTTAAGAGCTTTAAAGCCCCACAATGAGGAAAGAGCTTGGAATTTAGAGATGTAAGAACCAGCATGGCTGTAGTTCAGCAAGCCACCGAGTGACTTGGGTTCCAGAGCCCCCCAACCCCCGAAAGATGACAGCCATATCTTTCCTAGGGATCACATGTAGCAAAAATATTTTGTGGTAATATATTGTTTGTAATCTAATAAAGATTGCTTGAAGAGCAGAGAACAGATCCAGTCAGTGTTAGCCATAGAGGTCAGGCGGTAGTGGCACACACCTTTAATCTTCTGGATCTCTGTTAGTTCAAGGCCATTTTGGACTACACGAGATTAAACCAGTTCAAAAGAGAAACAGAGCCGGGCAGTGGTGGCACACACATTTATTCCTTTAATTCTAGCCTTGGGATCACACACCTTTAATCCCAGCACTAGGAAGATTGAAACAGAAGTGGTGTGGCTGAGCAGAGAAAGGAATATAAGGGGGGAGGAGACAGGAGTTCCATCCTGTCTGATTCCCGTTTATTCCAGCCTTCACTTCCCTATTTAGTCTGAGGATTCCTGGAGACAAGATCTTCCCCTCTCACCTAAGGATTCAGTAGTGGCAAGAAGTAGCTGTGACTTATTCCTCTGTCTCTCTGATCTTTCAGCTTTTCGCCAATATCTGGCTCCAGGTTTTTATTATAAGACCAATTAAGATTCGTGCAATAGTATTTCTCTGGAGGTAGAGCGTGGCTCAGGTGGCAAGAGCATTTGCTGCACAAGTGTGAGAATCTGAGTTCAAATCCCCAATACCCACAATAAAAGTTGGGTGTGACCTAGTGAGTGCCACTGTTACCCAGGTGTCATGAGGGGCTGAGACAGAAGGATTGCTGGGGCTTGCTGCCTGCCAACCTGGTTCTCAGTTCAGAGAGACGCTATCTCAAGAAAATAAGCTGGAGAGCAATAGATGAAGAACACAGCGTATCTTTCCTCTTCTGGCCTCTACTATGTGTGTGCACAAACACACCTGCACATCACACACACACACACACACACACACACACACACACACACACACACGCACGCACACGCACGCACACCACCCCTCATATCCACTCATGCACATGCGCTCACACAAAAAGTGTTTTCCAAAGGGAAATTGTCAAGTGAGGAACAGGCTTCCATTCTGTCTGGGAAATTACCATGGACAGACAGGAGGGAATGAAAAGGAAGAGTTCGCTCAAGAAAGTGAAGCCTGCCTCCCGTGGGTAGAGTCTGGAGTAAACAGAGTAGTGGGATTGGAGTGCAGGGCATGCAGGTAAAGGTGGGTACCCTGGAGGCCAAGGACTGTGAGTGAGAACAGAGCAATACAGACTGTGCTACTCAAAACTTGAGAGTTTTGAGTTCAGGGCTAGGCTCCACAGTTAAAAAAAAAATGCAAAGGGGGATTGGTTGAGATAAATTCAAAATCACTGTTGATACAAAGGAAGCAACTATAAGATGTGGATCTCAATACCTATGACCTCTTCAGAGTCTACCCCTAACCTCTTTGGTGATGTAGCCTTCATCCTGTCCTGCTGAAGGATGCTTTGGGGGCAGCTTCCTGAATCCTGTGGAATTTTCTGGAATCTGCTGGGGTGAGCATAAGCTCTTACTAGGGATGATGCTCACAATGACTGACTGTGAGACTGGGACCAGGGAGAGCCACCATGGTAATGAGGAAGAAGGCAGAACTGTACAGAAAATCCCCAAGTGAATGGGGGGGACTGTCTTAGAGTTTTTATTTCTTTGGACACAGCAACTCATATAAAGAAAACATTTTATTGGGTGGTTTGCTTACGTTCCAGAGGGTCAGTCCATTACCATCATGATGGAGAGCATGACAGTGTAGGCAGATGAAGTGCTGGAGCTGAGACTGCTACATCTTGCTGGCAACAGGAAATCAACTGAAACATTGAGCAGTGTCCTGAGCATAGGAAACCTCAAAGTCTGTCACTGTGGGGGACATACCCACTTCAGCAAAGCCACACCTCCTAATGGCACCACTCCCCGTGAGATTATGGGGACCAGTTACATTCAAACTACTACCACAGGAACCAAGGACTGGCACAGGACCAACCTCTTTCCAGACTTGTCTTGAAACACTGTTCCTTAGTGTCAGTAACATGTCATGGGTCTATGACATAGACCTCAGACAATCATTTTAAGGGAGGAAAGATTTATTTTGGCTCACAGTTTCAAAGATTTCTGTCTTCGGTCATTTGAATTGGTCACTTTGGATTTAGAGTGGCACAGCTGGTCATGGTGAGAGAACAGATGTCACCTCATGGTGGCTGAAAAGCAACAAGACAATGCTGGACCCACCATCACCTGTGAGAACACATCTCCAGGGACTGGAGACCAAGTAAACTCAACCTCTGTGAGTTCCTGCTGGGACCAGTCACCTCCTTGTGTTGTTTGGCCTCCCTGGTTGGTGAATTGGGTTTTTTTCTACTCATCTTCTCTGCCATCCTGGTAAGATAACTTCCCAGTTATCTGTGTGGCTGAATCTGACCACCTCTACAGGCAGGAGATACACCCTTCACCCAGGAAGCACAAAGAGCATCCCATGCCCAAAGCTGATGTCCAGTTGGATTCTGGCCTGTTCTTTCCTCAATCCTCTCAGTACCACAGTGATGAAGATGACAGAGGTCGGGTGGATTGGGCAGCACAGAGAGTAGTGTCAGAATGCCCTTAGTCTGTTTCTTGGAAACAGAAGAAGCCCCTTTGGCTTTCCCTGCATTTGCTTGTCCTATTTCCAAATCACCTCCACCTCCCCCCGCTACCCCCCATCCTACCCCTTCCCTACCCTCATTGCTCCATGCTCTCACCTGAACCCAAGTTCCCCAAGCTGGCCAGTGTAAACCTAGCTGGTGTATTAAGCTGGTGAGGGTGTGGTTGCCAAAGTGACTTCTGTGGGTGGGCCTAACAACAGGACCACAGGACTGTCTGCCCTTATCAGGGACAGGTGACCTTGTCTTGTCTTTATTTAGTGAGCTAGAGAGTGTCTGATGGTTGCTTTGTCTCTCCAGGGCTCTTCTTAGTCCTTGCGCTGGAAGTTTCCTGCTCTTCTGGGGTTTCACCTGTAAATAAAACAAGATAAAAGAAGGCTTTCTGCTTTTCAAACGTTGACAGGCGCAGCCTGGTAAATTACCTTCACACTTTTTAAATAGGACTAGAAAGGCTTGGGTGGATTGTCTTGTCTAATACAGAGGCACTTTTCTCCCGTGTGAGCGGCCCGCAGATGGGATAATGAGCGAGTTTTTATCTGTCTCTAAACAGAATGCAAAGAGCCTGGAGTTAGACTAACTTTCCTTTACAGGAATTCAGTATTTCGAGGAAAAGGTTAGTGTGATAACAGCCTGGATGTCAAGGACTAAAGGCTGGAGCTGGCTCCCTTCCACCAGATGTGAAGCCTCCTCTGGGGCTAGGAGACTTGCTTCCTGTGTGCAGAGACCCAGTTGTGTGCATCCTTTGTGTAGAGGTGCGTGTGGGTACATGTGCATGTACATGTGTGTAGAGGTCAGATGTCACCCTCAAGTGTTCCACAGGAGACGCCCATTTCATTATTCATCTTGGTTGTATGTTTTTGCTTTGAGGGGTGAGATCTCTCACTGGTAAGAGCTTAGGCTAGGCAGGTTGGCTGGGGAGTCCCAGGGATCCATTTCTTTCTACCTCTCCAGCACTGGAACTACGGTAGTGTATGCCTATAACCAGTTTTTTTTAAAAAAAAAAAATAAATAATAATCCAGTCCCTGTGAAGGTCACTGATTTGCTGTGTAGCTAAAGCTGGCCTTGAACTCAGGATTCTCCTACCTCCATTTGCAAGTACTGGATACCAGGCACACATACCACCCTTGGCTTATCTAGCAGCTTCTATGTTGCAGAACTGAGCACCAACATCCTAAAGCTATTTTGTAGATTAAAGAGAATTGTGTGACCCTGACACTGTAGCCCCTTGTTCAGCTTCCTCCTCAAGGGCATCAGCAGGACCAGGGGATGGAAAAGGCCCCTGGTGGGCCCCTCTGAAGTGTCTGCGGACAGTTGGGGACTACTTTCTGCCATTATTACAAGAGATAGAGGACTTCCAGAGACCCTCTCAGAGGGTGTGACAGAGATGAGGCGCTCTGTCCGGGAGAGGCAGGGCACAGAGAGGCAGGTGGTCTTAGATGGCAAGGAGCTGGTTTCATCCAGGGACAATGAAGACCTTGGGTAAAAGCTGGCAGTGCTAAGGGCTCCACACCAGGGATGAAGGCAGAGTGCATCCTCTGCAGGAACCTAGAGAGGCCAGAGGTCCAGAGAACCCTGCCCACACCAAGGAAACTCCTGGAGAGAGAACCCACATAAGCCCGTGTCACTGGTGTCCCTGTAACAGCTTCACTGGCCTTTGTTTCTCCCACCTTCACCCTCTCAGACCTCAATGGAGGCCCACACAAATGCCACTGAGTTGGGGACAGTATAAGAAGAATGACATAGTGACCATGTCTCCATTCACCAGCTCCTCAAGGCCACAGTCTGAGTGGGCCTGGAGCGTTACATGGGACAAGAATCAGAGGCTTCCATGGTGGCCGAGCTCAAGGGATTTTTGGCTTGTTTGCTCTCGGAATGGACCCTAGGGTCTGTGTCTTCTAGGTGTTCTGGCACTTAGTTATGTCCCCGGTTCTATTATATAAATGTAAGAGTAACGCTCCCAGGGATGAGACTTTCCTAAAAGATCCTTCAAAGACCAGGAAGGGACAGTGCGGGGTGGGAGAGGGGGAAATACAGGTGCTTGGAGCTTGTACCCTCTGCTATATAGCCCCACTGGCTGGTGTGTGTGTGTGTGTGTGTGTGTGTGTGTGTGTGTGTGTGTGTATGTGTGTGTGTGTGTATGGGCACCCTCTGCTATATAGCCCCACTGGCTGGTGTGTGTGTGTGTGTGTGTGTGTATGTATGGGCGTGCACACATGTGTTACCTGTATGCTCTCAGGAAATGAGCGACTGCCACGGCAACTCCTGAGGAGGTGGCCTCCATACCACATTCCCCCATATGTGGCCTAACTCAGTTCAGCATGACAGGAAAGGGCCTTCTTATATCTCTCTAATCAAGACTCAGCACATTTCTACCCTCATTAGAAGATAAGTCAGATGTGAGAGAGTTGAGAGAGAGAGGAGACACAGCTATTAGGCCGCCCCTTTTTCAGCGGTTCTCGCCTGGGGTCTCCTCCCAGCATGCTGTGGTCGGATCAGGCAGAGGGATGGACCCTTGGAAGATTAGTCTTTGAGTTGTGACTTTTTTCTTTCATTATTTATTTTACTTTGAATGTTCATTAATTTTTTTCCAATGTCTACAATTCCAGACTTAGTGATTGCCTTTCCATTTGCATTTGGAAAGACCCCCAACTCCTTCAAAAAGCCAAAATAAACGATCTATCATTTGATCACAGCGTTTTCCTCAAATGGACCACAGAAATTGAAAATTCACGATATTTATTTTCTGAGTGAATTTAACTCCTTCTGGACCATTCTTCTTTTTAGTATTCTGTGATGAAGAGACTCTGGGGTGGAGGGTAAAGAAAAAGACAAAGAGGATGTGGGGGAGAGGGTTAGGGGGTTCACGGCTCATACCAGACTAGCTAGTCACTGAAAGAGAAATGTGTTCACCCAAAGGACTGAGTGCAGTGAAGGGTAGAAGGAACTGAGAGCAGATGATGGTAGGAGTCCCTAAGAAGCTGTAAGTGGTACACAATCTCAACCTCATGGCTTTTGTCCTCTGAAAGGGCAGTGCCCTACTGTCTCTTCCACTTCCGACCTCAGGCTGCTTGCTGCCTCTGACTACTGTGTGTACCCAGCAGATCTCCCCTGTCTAGGAGCTCTTCATCCTTTGTAATAATTCTGGTTTCTGGTGGGTCCAAGATGGCCCTCAACCACGTTCTCTTCCCACCAGCCTAGGGATTCCTATGGAGGTCGCTATTCAGAGAATCCTGAGCATGTCCATTGGGCACCGTGATTTCAAGTCAGAATAAGAAACCCATGAGAGATTGGTATCAGGGGCCCCCATTTGCTTGCTTTTATGAGACATGGGTGTATGCTTGGGAGAAACACATAGCAAGAGATTCTTAGAAATGATCTTGGGCCCCTTGAGAGTCAACAGAGTACATGCGCCTAGCCATATACAGCATCTCAGTGAACTCAGGTTGTACCATTGCTCAGGTCTCCGCATGTAAACCATTGCACAGGTCTCTACAAACTACTATGATGATAATGTGACTTTTGTTCTGTGGAGGCTCAAGGGGATTGTCTCATGGCCGCACTCAGTAGTCTCTGCAAGCCACATGCTGAGAACTGTGTGGGGCTGGGTGTGTTACTCTGTGGCAGAGTGCCTACCTTGCTCAAGACTCCAAGAAAGATGGGGTAGAGAAAGAGAAACTGAAATTGTGTAAATTGGTTTAAAATTTTTATTCTGATCTCAGAAGCTCGAGTGTCCCTAAAAAGAGGAGGCTTTCAAATGCATGGATGGTTGTGAAGACACTTGGCTATAAATAACCCACAGGCCTGCAGGGTTATGATTGTTGAACTCTTGGTAGCAGGAGGGATTCTGAGCTCTGACTTCTTAGAACCAGGCAGGATAAACAAGGAAGATGTCTTGGTTTGTATGGGCTGCTGTAGATAAACACTGGAGCCTGGGGAATTAGGAACCACCAAGATTTATAAATTCTACTTCTGCAGGCTGGAAAGCCCACCATCTAGATGCCAATAGATTGTCTGGGGAAAATCTGCTCCCAGGTACATACTCAACTATCTTCTCACTATATCAGCACATAGCAGAAGGGCTGAGGGGTCCCTCAGGGGCATGAATATGATTCATGAAGTCACTCCCCTCATGATTTTAATTACCTCCAAATATACACAAGGCCCCACTTCCAAATATTATAACACAGGGGATTAGAATTTTACCATTGAATATTTGAGGAGTTATGAACATTTGGTCCTTGAAAGGAAGCTTTCTGTTCATCTGTCCATTTGTCTATCCATCCAGGCATGTCTAATATGTGCCCATACTGTGCCAAGTGCAGAGATTTTAGATGCAGGTGTTATGGTGTAGCAGGGGAACTAGGCATGCAGAAGAAAATCCAGTATCGTGAAGTTGGTTCTATATAACTGATGGTCTTCTATGAAGCCAGTAGACATGCTGCGGGTGAGGAGATGCAGCTCGAAGGCCTTGGGTTGGTCTTAAAGGTCAGTGAAGGTGACTGAATCCTCTTTTCTTGGATATCTTTAGAAACAAGGCAGGAAGATCCAGGTGTCTTGGGCTCCAGGCAGGGGCTGCAGAGCATAACTTCAGTGCAATCTTCAGACGCGGCAGGTGGCTGCTGGAGGGTGATACCTGCCTGTTTGCACACACTGCTGGGGTTGTGGTTTTGGAGCCTCCTAGGGAGTATAGAGGGACAGAAAAGACACAGGGAACTTGTATTCAGTATTCCTGGGCTTCTTGTTTTCCTCAGTCCCAAGCAGAGAAAGAGAGATGCACTGGGCTCCCTGGTGACGGACCTGCTCTGCGTGGCAGGCTGATAAATGGAGCAAAGAGCTGCGGGAGAGTATTTGGCCAGAATATTGCTTCTCGGTTTCCCATCACAACGGCATCTTCTAAGACTGGGCATGGTGGTCCTACTAGCCAGCAGACAGGGGAACAGCAGAGGAGGCTCCCTCCCTGCTTTCAGGGGTGGGTGGTGGAGGAGAAAGGCAGGTCTGGGTAGTTAGCTCTTCCAAGATAATGTGTAAAGAGAGGCCCAGTCCCAGAGAGGAGAAAGAAGAAGCACTCTTAACGTCTGATTCAGAGCATGTTTCCTAGCTGCTAGGCTAGCCTTGGTAGACTGTGCCCTCTGGGGACTGTGTCCTCCCTGAGACAGAGGCAGCCTGTGCCAACAAGTATGAGATGATGGACCAGAAAGACAAAGACTTAAGGGGATGAAGTTGATGTTCTTCCTTAGTGAGAATTATCCATGGGAGGGTGGGAACGTGAGAGCAGAGAAGGAGCAAAAGCTCTCTAGGTACTGCAGGGGAGCCCAAGACACCCCCAAACCTGCGGTTATGGGAGTCAAAGGTGAAACTTGGGTGTTAGTCCTTGCCTTCACCTTTTTTTCACACACATGCTTTTGTTCATCGATGCAAAAATCAGGCAGGCTGGCTTTGGGGATTCTTTCTCCCATTTCACTGTAGGAGGACTGGGATTACAGATGTGCACTAGAGCACCTGGGTTTATATGGATTCCAGGAACTCTACTCAGGTCATCATGATTATGCGGCAAGTGTTTTATTTCCATTGAGTCACCTACCTCCCTGACCTAAAATAATCCCCAAGGATTTTACTCTATTTTTATTTTTTAGTTTTTCAAGACAAGGTTTCTCTGCATAGCCCTGGCTATTTTGAAACTTGCTCAGCAGACCAGGCTGGCCTCAAACTCATAGAGAGCTACCTGCCTATGCCTCCTGAGTGCTGGGATTACAAGGGGTGTGTCACCCACCATCATGCACCAAGTCCCAGGAATTTCATTATCCATTTACTTTTAAGAGGATCTGGGCAGGATGAGTCTTGTATTAGTTGTAGTCTTTTCAGATAGAAACACCGAGGCTTAGGGATGTTCATTTGACCAAAGTTTCACAACTAATCAAGACCTTGAGATACAACTCAGACTGAAGTCTTCTACCTCCAAAGTAGCAGCCCTTTGGGGTTCTTGGGAGTCCATAGCATAGCCTAGGTTTCCAGGGAAGCCCTGACCAAAGGCTGGAATCTGTACTTTCTTCCTCTGAGGTGGAAACATCAAAGGTGGGTGAACCAGAATGTATATTCCCGTGCCTCTCAGCCCACACATAATGGGGAAACCCCACAGAAGATGTACAAGAGTATTTGAAAGATCCCTGTAGCAGAAATAAATTCTAAAGCCCTCTCCCTCCCCCAACCCCTCCAGGTCCTTTTCTTCTGGTTCACAGGGAATGACACAGGTCCTTCCAGACAGCTGTGCATGCATTTTACATATAAATACAAATGGAAATGTGGGGTGCTTTTTTAACATAAATGGTAAAATATGGTATGTACAATATGGGTGGCTTGTTTTTCACTTAAAAATAGGATTTGAAGTTATTTCAAGTGATTTCCCCGGCAGCTAACTCATTTTAACTGCTAAATAATATTCTATTGCATATGCATATGGTTTATTTACATATGCATTTACAAATTTGCATACATGTTTAATTCTTTTCCTGTCTTGGACATTTGGACTACTTATGTTTCACTACTAGAAATATAATAACAGAGAGCATCCCAGTCTGTGTTTTTCTGCCAGTATAGAGAATGATTTAGAATGTAATTCTTCATTTGATCTTAGCCAAAAGACTGAAAAGCAATTACAGTATAATTCTTGATAAAAGGGTAAGGGCACATTTAGTTCAGATGAACACTCTTAGGCAGTATATACTGTCTTGTTTGTTTAGCAGCACTGAGGACTGAACCCAGAGACTCACATGTTGTAGGCTACATCCCCCCCCATCTACATTCTTAACCATGGATCAGACCCCTCATTTCCATATACTCCTTTAAAGAGTAAGCATTATCAATCCTGTCATTTTTAACTGAAATAAAATGTTTTTATTTTATTTGACATTTTCTGACTTCCAAGAAGAGTTTTCTATAGGTGCACCTCTTACCTGAAGTTCCTCTTCTATGGATTACTCGTTCATAGTATTTGCACATTTTGTAGAAATGTTTTGTGGTTTATTTATTAGTATTGGTATTTGAGATAAGATTTTATTTAGTTGTTTCTGGCTAGGCTCCAGCTCTCTATGTAGATTAGACTGGCCTTCAGCTCACAGAGATCCTCCTGCTTCTGCTCCCAGACTGGAGTTAAAGCCATGGGCCAAGAGAGCTGGTTTACTCCTAAATGTTAATACATATCTGTCATGCACATTTCATTTCTTTTTCCCAGTCTGTAAATTACATTAGCTTTGCTTATAGAATTAATTTTTTTTCAGGTAGAAACAATCTTGATTTGGTATCCATTTTCTTCTCTTACAGGTTTGATCTTTATTGCTCCTCAGTATTACTTTAAATACTTCTGAACCTGCTACCTGAACAATTCACTCTTATACCCAGTTGAGTCAAGTGCCCTCTCACAGGGAGCCGCAGACCAACCAACACAATGGGCTCTGGGCCTGTGCTTATCTGCATAGCCTCACCTCTAATCACTAACTGGAAATGATAGGGTGTACTCGTGTACACATTACTATACACAGACAAGGTCTTCCACATATCTGTCTCGTCTTAGGTGGGCATCTTATCGTCTAGCTGATTGGCTCTGGATGGGGAAATCCCTCTTCCTAACACTCCTCTTTCAAGAATCTCCTAGCTATTCTTCTTTTCCTCTTCCAGATGAATTGAAGTCAATTCTCTTGGGATATTGGTAGGAGTTGCTTTGAATTTGGGGACAAAAGTGATGTCCTATAATGTGAAGGGTCTTCATCCAGGAATGTTGGATGTCTCACTAGTTGCTTAATTTTTTAAAAATTTTTTCTGTTTTTTTATTTATTATGGGTGAGAATGTGCATGTGACAACAGTGCACTTGTAGAAGTCAGAAGACAATTTGTAAGAATCTATTATTTCCAAAGTAGTGGGTTTTGTTACTATTTATTCATACATATAGACCACCATACTTGGATCTCATTCACTCCTCTACAGATGCATATTTTTTTTTAAACAATACCCTGGGATTTCATGGACTTTCTTTTATATCTTATCGGATTTATTCTCGAACCTGACAGCATTTGTCCTTCTCTCTGTTTTTTTGGCTGGAGCTGGGCTGGAATCTGTGGTTGTTGGCTGCTGGCTGACATGTCTCTACTGTGCTGGGACCTTAACATCCTAACATCCACCACGCCTTTCTTCTGAATGTCCTACGAAGACAATCACATAGTCTGGAAATAACATCCTTCTTTTCAAGCCCCTCTTTTCTTTCCTTGAATCAGCCCCAGGGCCTTTGTACCTGCTGTTTCTGCAATCCTGTTTTCTCTCCAAGCAGAATGAGGGATATTCCAAAGGCCTTCTGGGAAACATGCACAGCTGGCCTTCTGCACCCACCGCTTCTGAGAAACATGTAAATGCTTCCTGTAACTCAACCAAGGGCGGATAAAAATAAATATTCAGAAAGCCAATTACATCTGTCTTTAACACTTAGACTCTTGTTCTAAGCATGATTCCCTAAGCAATACAGATAACAAATGTTTACATAGCAGCGTTTAGTCCTATCAGGTACATAAGTGATGGAGGAATGATTTAATGTTTTCAGGAAGAAGTACATAGGTCATATGTAAACAACACTGCCCCTTTGATAACAAAGGGTTAAGTATGCCAAGACTGTGAGCTCTGTAGCATCCAGGAGCCAGTCATGTATGGAGATTATAATTAAGAGTGCTTTATTTTGAGGCCAGACAGGTGCTTCAGTGGTTAATAAGAATACTTGCTGGGGTGGTTTACAACCCTCTATAACTCCAACTCCAGGGGACCTGATGTCCTCTCTGACAGACACTGCACACACACAAACACACATTTTTGCTTGCTTTAAAATGTATGCAGGCCGAAGAGATGGCCCATCAATTAAGAGCATTATTGCTATTCTCCCACACCTTCGTGGTAGCTCACAATTGCTTGCAATTCCAGTTCCAGGGGATCTGACTCCCTCTTCTGGCTTCTGAAGGGTTCTGTACACATATGATGCACATAAACTAAACACACACACACACACACACACACACACACACGAATGCACACACACACACTCCCTAACAAAGCAGGAAACAAAATAAAGCATTATTTTATAAATATATTTAGGGGTGTGTGTGTGTGTGTGTGTGTGTGTGTGTGTGTGAAGTACATAGACTTTTGCCAAACTTTTTTATCTTTTGCATATGGTAAGATAACCACCTAGGTCTTCCTGGAGTATCCCACAAGCTGCAGAGTCTATTTTCTAACATTGAATCAGCCTGTCTGAACACGATGAGCTCAGATTCATCATGAGATACATTTCTTTCAGCATGCTGCCCAGTTTGATTTCCCCGTCTGTTATTTTAGATTCCTGCAGCTGTGCTGGGCTATTGGATGAGTGCTGGGCCCGTTCATCTGCTTTTGCACCCTCCCTGTCTGGTGCTTCTGTTTCCTCAACCATTGCCTCCCAATCATGTCTTTCTCTGACCCTTGATCTGGCTCATGCCTCACTATTCTGTCATTCATCTTTACATCTGTTCCCAGGGGGCCTGCCCACACCCATGGCTTCAATACTCTTTATGCAGAGGTAACCAGTCACATCCCTGTGGACAGTCCTGAATCCCCGGTGCCACACAGTGTGCCTAACCATCTCCTGTTGATCATGTCAAAAGCAAAGTCCCAGGGCCCCCTCAGAACTGTCTTGCCTACTTGTACAATCATCAACACCCTTCTCCAGTTGTGTAGTTCCCCCAAGCTCCACCATCTTGTCTTTCATGTCCCACATCTGACCTACTGACAGATTTTCATTTCTCAGTCTCCACACACCTTTGACCACGCCTCCTCACTCATAATTACAGAGGTTGCTAAGAGGGCTCTCTGTCCCTTGCTCTTATTTTATTTACTGACATAGCAGAGGCTCTGAAGCCCTTGCATGGTGCCCCTGCCTCAGTGTGTTGCAGCCTCTGGGCCTTTGCATATGCTGTTTGCTCTCCTTGGATCCAGTGGTTCTTTCCCTTCCTCCAGGCTTCTCTCCAGAAGTGTTCTGTTTGTTTGTCTGATTTTGTTCAGGTCTTGCCACACCAACCTGTAGGTAACTGTAACCCGGCTCCTGGCACTCCTCAGGGCTTTGCTGTCCCTTCCATATAGCACTTTTTCTTCAGGTGACAACTGTGCATTTATTTTTTTCTGGTCTCCATTCTTCAAAATATAACCTCCATTAAATTAACGAGAAGCCTTGAGATTGTTCCATAAATGGTGAATTAAAGGTGTTTTTCTTTTTTCCCTTGACTTATAGATTGGGTTAAATATCAAAGATGTGAGAAACTCTGTGTGTGTGTGTGTGTTCTCTAATTTTTAATTTTTTCAAAGGGTATTTGCAATGGAAATATAGACAGAAATTTTTTTCCTCACTGATTCAAAAACTGAATCTCAGAGAGCCCAAGGGATTTCTCAAGGTCAGGGCCAATCAATGGTGAGCTGTGCTGGAATTGCCCCCCAATGTAGGCCTGAGGGACACAATATGTCAAGGCTAGGGCGCTGTCAGGACTGGGAAGCTGGGATCAGAGGAGCTAAAATGACCTGGCGAGTGTCCTTATTCACCTCCTGTCTTACCTTCTCAGAGCTGAGACATCAGCCAGAAAACATTAGTGAGAACATGTGTGTGGGGCCTGGCTCTGCCATCAGCTCTGACCTTGGGTACCAGAAAAAGGGCTGGTCTGTGCAAGCTGACATCTGCTGCTTCCTCTTCAGGTCACTCTTGGCATGCTACAGCTCTGACCCAGCCCCCAGCCCCTCCAGCTTTCTCAAATGATTATTCAGCCAGCTTCCCTACTCTCTGATGCCAGGATGGGTCAGGCTGGTGGGTGACCAGCAGGACACTGGAGGACAGGGAATAGGAATCAACTCATTTGCTCTTTCCCAGCAGATTCCCCTCACACTGGCTGTGTCCCTTGATCAAAGTCCTTGGATCCACAGGACAGGAGCCTCCAGACAGTTGCTGTCTCCCAGGGGCAGGACCCACTCTTTTTCTGGTTCCTCCATGCCCAGGAGAGTAGAAAGTCACCTGCTATCACACACACCCGGCCCCAGGATGGTGGGCTATCTCTCTTAAGCCCTGCCTTAACTCTGAGAACAATTCTAAAATTTTTCACAGTATGTTATTGTCTCTGTGGGGTTCCTGGCTGCCACTGTGGTTTTTACGATTTGGCTTCAGAGAGGTCTTCTTGACACTGGACACAGTCCTGGTACAGAGTGGAAGCTCTACATATTGGATCCCTTTTTTCACACAGGTGGCCAGAAAGAAGCAGTAAGGAGACTGGCCGTGGCAGAGAAGCCTCAGTGGTACTGCACGGCCTTCTGTACAAAACAAGGACATGAGTTGGGGCATGAGAGGAACCTAGCCCCTTCTCCTCCTGCCCATTTCTCACAGTCTCCATCCTGTACCTTGGGTCAGCGGACAACCCCAGAAGCGTGACTTCTGAGTGGGGCAGCTCTGAGCTTCAGGATGGTATGAGGAGAGTGTCCAGACTGCAGGGCTCTGACCTGTCCCTCCCCAACCCCATCTCTTAGCACCTCACCTCCCTGCTGGTGGGATGCGCCTTGTCCTGTCCCCCACAGCCTGGCAGCTTCTGTGAGCAGGCTGGGTAGGTGGAGAACACAGATTGTCACATCACATCATGTCAGCCTCCAGCTGGGATTCTAGTGGGACCAAGTGACCTTGCAGGTTCTGTGGAGAAGGGAGAGGGGAGAAGAACAGATAAATAATCTAGCTAAATGGATGGTACCTTCTCCGCAGTGGGAGGGGGGACCACAGCCTCTCTCAGGATCAGTGGCCCCCACCTCCCAGCTGCTTCTGTGGCCCTACTCTTTTCTCACCAGCAGCCTTGTAGCACCTGGGGGTGAGGGTCATGCTAGAACTCGAGTGTATTTTCTGACTCTATAAGCTACGGAGAATGCAATGTGCAGAGACGCGGGTCAGCTTCAGGGTAACGAAGGCAGCGAACTCCCCTATGGGATGTGTGACAAGCCACACTTTGACGCTGAGAAAATGTGTTGTCTCTTGAGCTTTATAACCCCCACCATCCCACACTCCCCCCTACACACACACACACAGCAAGGCAGCCCATTAAATTGTTTCCCACAGTGCGGGAAGCCCAACTGAGGAAGCCCGAAGCAAAGGCCCAAGTTAAGGTCCCTGTGTGCTGGCTGGAGGAGACTCAAAGGCAATGGGATATGGAACAGGTGTGATAGCTGAATGGAGATACCTGGCCACGTAGTTTATTCCTGCCGATACACCATGTCAAATCCAGGGCCTCATATGATCTAAGCAAGCATGAACTCCCACTGAAGTCCCATCACAGTAAATCTTAAACGATGAGATGAATCCTTTGCCTGGCTCCTCCTCCCTCTGGGGAAGTCGAGTATCAATTTCATCTCATCAAGGAGGACTTCGTGGAAGAGGAGAAAGATGTGGAACATGAAGGCTCTTGATTGCAAAGCTTACAACAGGAAGGCAAGTGTTGTCTGAGAGTGACAAGGGTGTCTCCCTGAAGATACCCTTTCCCGGCTCTTTTACCTCCACCCTTAGGCAAGCTACTTTTGCTCTTTCCTCCAACTCTTGGCATGAGAAGAGATTTCAGTTAGACTTTGAACTTCCCTATTCATCCTTTGAAAGGAACTCAGATTGGTTTATCATTTTCCACAGAGTCCCCAGTGTGGATTAAGTTGCCATTTCTTGCGATTGTACTAGAGTTGCACCACTCCAGGTTTTCCCCCTCCCCACACACACCTCCCAATCTGTTTATGGTGCCTCCAGTGCAGAGTGGCTATCCAGTGGAGCGTGCCCCTAAAGTGAGGGGGTGGAGTGGAAGCCATGTTTTGGGGAGATGTGACACCCTCTAGAACAGTCTCCATCTGTCATCTCTGACTTTTTCCTGTTAGAACAGCACCGTGATCCCTGCCAACTGCTGTGGAGTCTGTGTGTGGTTTAATTAGCCTACAATACCAGCCTCTCCCACTAAGCAGGAAACCAATAAACAGCTTCCGGGTCACAGCAGGGCCTGTCAGAGGCCGGAGGCCAGGGAGGTCTTTGAGGACAAGTGAAGGACTTAGGACCTGCTTGAACTTAGGAAGTACTCAACTTCCTGCTTGGAATGCAACAGGAGGCAAATCAGGGGCCTTAAGAGGGGAAAAAAAACAATGAACAGGAAAGGTTGACACAAGCCAACATGGACATACCCCCAAATCCCGCCTATTGGGTGGGGAGTGCAACTCAGTTGGGAGAGTTGGGTTAGCATGCGGTGTAAGCAGGACAATCTCCAGCCGGACGTCCAGCAGAGATGCTGGGATAGGCATGCAATCTTAGAACTCAGGAGGTAGAGGCCGGAAGATCAGGGTTCAAGGTCATCTTCAGCTGCAAAGCAAGTTTGAAGTCAGTCTGAGATCCTGACTAAAAACAAACACACCTACAAAAGTCACATCTTTGGTCTCCATACACAAGGAGCTGTCTCAGAAACATCTTAGTGGGCACCACTCCACGTATCAGTGTCTCCTTCTACAAAACGAAGCCATTGGGCTCGAATGCTGGCAATTTTTCTTCTTTCTGAAACTTTTGGGAATGCTGGGATCCTAAGAGCATCCTCACGATGTGATACCTGAAGACAGTGTCATTAGCTCCAACTAGCGATCTCAAGACGAGAGAAGCTCATAGCAACAGGTGACTCAGAGCATCCAGCCAGGACCAGGAGATGAGGGAGGAGAGAAAAATGTTTTTAACTGCCTTCTTAACTCAGGAGATGGGAGGTGGAGATGAGGGGGCTCACAAAGTTCGTAGAGAGGGGTGCACTGCCCTGTAAGAGGCACAGGCTGGAGACTACACCTGCTGGGCAGCTCCGTATGCTGACCGTCTTGCTGACTGCTGAGCCTCGGTACCTAACAGCATCTGGCATGTAGGAGGGTCTCCAGTAACAATGGGTGAATCTTCATTTTCAGGACCCTGCTCACTGTTCCTTACGGCCTCTAAAAAGGAAGGGGTCACTACCCATGCAGGGAGACACAGAGCGACTCTGCGTTTTGTGTCTTCTGCATCCATTTTGTGTCATTTCAGAAAACCCTGCCTCCCGCCCCCTTCATCTTTCATCAGCCTCCCCCTCCCTTCATGTGTGTGATGGATGCTCTGCCAGAGAGGGAGGGTTCGATCTGCATCCCCAACCTCCTCTGGATACGCCACTGCCAAAATACAATACACAATTATGGAGATGCACTACATCAGTGATCACGGAGGGAGAGAAGCCCCGTCTGGACAGCAAAGCCGATGGCCAGCGCAGGGGTCAGCTTCCTGGATGGATGCAAACAGTTGACACCACTGAGGGAACAGTTCAGCATCCCTCCCACTCCGAGCCATACCCTCCTCCCAGGCCTTCCTTGCAGACTCAAGGGCCTCAGCTCCCTCCATCCTTCTCTGGTGTATCTGCCCCAAACCATTCCTGTGCTTGTTTCCCTGCTAACCTGTCCAGAGCCAGAGACTCAGTCTTCCCCGTATGATGATTGGGATCATCATACGGGCTGAGCTCTGTCTGACCTAAAGGTCTTTACACTCAGATCTTTGAGGGCAGGATAAAGGCAGAATGAATACAAACTTCATGTGTCCCTGGTCACTTAGAGTATGGGTTTCTTTTTGTTCTTTTTATTTGTGTAGATGCCCTCTGAGGTAAGAAGTGGGTGCAGGATCTTCTGGAGTTGGAGTTTAGAAGTGGTTGAGTCATGCAATATGAGTGCTGAGAACTGAACTTGGGGCCTCTAGAAGAACAAGAGCAGCCATCTCTCCGGCCCTATTGTGTGGAGTTTCTTTTTATCTATCACCTCACACTCTGACTCACATCTTCTCTGCGAGTTGATGGCTCCTTATTTTTCTGGCTGGCTAAACAACCCAAACAGGTTGTTCACACACTGAATTTGTCACCACAGCATAAACATAGGACATCCCTCAGACTGGAGACAAGCCACAGCCCAAATACCATCATCACTGGAGCAAACCCAGGACTAATGGCCTGGGGGCTATAAGAGGAAGACTGTTAACAGGCCAGTCAACTTCCTTACTACTTGATAGGCTGAGGTCGCCAGATGCTCAAGCCAGCTCTGAACTTGCTGTCCCACTGTGTGTTCAGCCCAGGAGACCAGGAAACACGGTAGTCAACACAAGGCCCAGGAATCTGGGAGCCTGTGATCTGTGTTATGGCTTCTCATCTAATTGGCTACTTATGTCTTTTTCCCTTTCTCTCTTATTTTTCTGAATCCTCTCCCTTTTCCAACACACTAAACTACTTCAGAATGCCTCTCAAAGGAATTTCAAGGAGTCGGCTGGGCCTCTGTGGAGTACATCGCATTATCTCATTACGAGCTCGCCTGCTGATCGGATTCCGTTAGCTGACTCTCTTTATTAGAAGGCAAAGACAAACTTATGAAATACCTTTAAACCTGGATTTCCTTAACAATCTATCATTGGGGAACTGACAGCCCTCATTCGCTTGCCTCTGCCAGAAAGAATTAAGAGTCTTCCTAATTTAATCTCCCTTCTGCATTGAAGGCAGATATTTGTGTTTCAGAGCAAACTTGTGTTAAAAGCTCTGGGGACCGAGGCCTCAGACTGTCACAGAATACTTCCAATGAGTGCTCTATGTACTACCTTGCTGACAGGACTGGCCCTGACTGCCAGGAATCTAGCCAGAGGCCCAAACACTGCCATCTATGGGGCCACAACCCTGTATCCTTGCTGGGGTAGATGTTATAGGAATTTCTCTGCCTGTAGCTTCCTAAAATTAAAAAAGAATTGAGTCAAGAGATGCAAGTTGTTTGAGCAGAAGAAGTTTATTCAGCAAAGCAAGTGCTCCTGAGAGAGACTGGAGTGTGCCACCCCAAGGTGGGGAACAGCCAGATGGGTTCTGTGTTTTAAGGAAGTTTATGAATATCAATGAGATATGTAATATTGTGGACTGAATATAGAGTACTTTTTCCTCCCTTGGTTGACTAAAAAAGACCACAAAACGTGTTCATGGGGTGGGGGGTATGGAACCACAACACAACTAAATTATAATGATATCAGGTCTTCTAAGAACGCAGACCCTTAGTGCGCATGTGTGGAAGAATGCTGTGGTGTCTTGGTTTCTCATAGAGTGGGAGCAACCTAACTGAATGTTTCTGGTTAAACATTCAAGGATGCTTAACCAGAAAGGGTCACTAGCAGGCAGGGCACATAGCTATCAAGGTACAGCTCAGTTTTAACTCCTTGAGTACCATGCAGTACAAAGACAACAGATGATATATGAAGCACTGCCTCTGGAGTGTCTGTGAAAGGATCTCAGAGTGATGGCGTTTGACTATTTTTTCAGCTTTCTACAAGTCAGAATCACTAGATTGTCACTTGCTGGAGTCTACCTACTGTGCCTGGCTGAGTGACCATGGCATGGTACAATGGATGCTGTTGGTGTCCACCCAGATATTCTGGCTGGGTGGCATACTATCCCTAGCTCCTGTGAGTGCTGATGGTTTCTGATCACTGCTGAGAAGTAGCCTGAGCACAGCATGAGCCATCTGGCTCGAGAGGCAAGCCACATTCTGTCCAAGTTTCTTTTCTCTAAGCCAGTGCTAATGACTGACAGACAAGAAGGGTATCTGGAGCAGGACTTTGTGGGTTAACTCCTGCTCCTCAGCTCCCATGGACTTAGGCTAAAAAAAGCCAATCTCCATCCCAGACCATGTCCTTGACGTAATCTATCATCTCAAGAATGCTTCCCCTATGGTACTTTCACAAACTCAGCTACTTGGGCATGTTGCAGCTGGGCTGTCACACATGGCTTTGCCATGGACAATCAATGCTGGTGGAACTCTGTGATGAGGCCCTGAGCAGTAGCTGGGCCCATGGAGCACATCCTGAGTCTTCCTCTCACTGGAAATCTCAGCTGAGAGTGGTTTCTGGCAGTGGCTGCCTGAAGATCCCCTCACCCTGGGAACACTTGAGCTACTCTTAGAGACTGCTCTGGGCCATGACCTCTTTGAGCCACCGGGTCACAGCCAATGCCATGGAGCCTGACAAGGAGAGTCCTGTCAAGCACATCTCATCCCCTCAGGTCATCTGCACTGAAATTGGGTGGCTGCAGAGAGAAGGGGGAAGATCTGTGTTGGAAAATCCTATTATCTAGCCAGCCCCCATTGATAGCCCATGCATGAAACCAATTTACAACAAGCAAGTCAAAGCCTCTGAGGACCGCCTGCTCTCCCGGGAACCCAGCAATCACCCTGCCCACGGGCTTCTGCAGTCCAATACCACTGGGCTCACATCTGCAGAGCGGCTCCGCTAGTACGCTGAAGCTGTCACTCAGCGCCCTGGGCTGACTGGCCCATGCGTTGGCAAATGCAAGAAGAATTTATTACAGCAGAAGAGAGAAACACTCAGAATTCAACATGATTATTTTCAGATCTCTGTTTTGCTGATGGCTTGAGCCAGCTTAGACAAGCTGCTTTGGACTGTTGGAGTTTTCTGTAGGTCATAGGATCTGTCCATCTTCTGTCATTGTGTCTTGGCAATGGAGGGAGGGGGTTCTTAAATCATACTTGGACTTGGGGGTAAAGTCCTTGACCTTTCCCAGCTTCCTTCTCTATGAAAGTGAAATGCTTCTTGATGCTGATGTGAGGATTATAAGAGACAGTGCTTACCAAGTTCCTAGCACATAGTAGGCAGTCAGTAAATATTTACTCTTGTTCACCTTTACCCCAGCACTGTTCCTAAGGACCCAGAAAGGATATGCTGTTGGTTTTCTTTGTACAATATTCTGGTGTGTCTTACCTGTACAATAGCAAGAAAATTCTTTCATCTATCCATATTGTTCCTTGCTGGGAAAGAACTCATTAATTCCCTAGGTATCAAAAAGCCAACTTGAGAGAGTGCTGACTGGGAGCCAGGCACTCAGTGTTTTATGTACAGCACAGGATTTGAGCCTCGCCACGACCCTGTGTGCCGAGTGCAATTATCCTCACTATACAGGTGCAAAGACCGAGGGACAGAAATGACCCAGCCACAGAGCTGGTAAGCGGAAACAGGATGAGAAGATGTGGGGAAATGATAACACAGGAACCCTGGGAAGACGCTTCTTCCAAACTTAGTATACCGACTCCCCCACATTTCTCATTTCCGGGACCGTGGTGGGGACTCCGCTATGCTCCACCCCCTGAAGAAGGGGCTCCACTCTCTCTCCCTACCCTCATCTCTCAAGTCAAATTTGAGCAAAAACTGAGTCAGTCCTTTGAGACCACAGCACCTCCCTATACATCCTGGTGGGCCTGAGAAAGCCTCTAGATGGGAGCAGGCCCAGGCCTCAGCCTCATCTTTCTACTCCTGAGATAAGGTTCTGTCCACCAGGCAAGCCCATCTAACTGGCCAAGGCCATTGCCAAGACACTCTCAGATGCCTTCTTCTCAGTGAAGGGTGATGTTCTAGCAACTACTGTAGGATTTTCACCTCCAGGAACAGAGCTTGGACTTTCCAGGGTGATGAGAACGGCCTCAGGAACTTAGTGACCGAGAATCTAGGGGCCGTACAGTTGAACACAGCAGAGGCACATGTGGACTCAAGATTAAAGTCAAGGAGGGCTGCAAGCACCAAGACCCACGTGCCTCAACTGTAAGATGCGCGAGTTCAGAGGATGCAGTGTACAGAATGCACAATCTGAAATAAAACGCTACCCGACAGTAGCCGAACTCAAGAGTGGGCGTGGTCATTGTTTTACTGTGTGGGTAAAGAAGCCTCAAGGTCATTTTTGTGCCCTTCCCCAATTTGACTATCCTTTGTTTCTCAATTTGGTCTACAGACCTATGTGCAGCAAAGAGACAGCAGACAGGAGAAGGGGCTGGCATCTGAGGGCAGATCTGAGTGTAGATGCTAAGCTGGCCTTGGGTTCCAGAAGCTTTGCTGGCCCCAAGTGAGTGGACAAACCCTGGGATCCTGAGAGGCCCCTTCCACCAGTCTCCTACGGGGCTATTGTACCCACTCAGTGACAGCTTCCACAGGACACTGGCAAGCCTTCCTGCCCTCAATGACACTCTGCAGAATGCTGGCTCTGCTCTCTCACTGCCCCTGCCTTACCTGTCTGAGGAGGAAAAAGAGTGGAGTACTTTCAGGGACATAGAAGGAGCACAGGCTGTCTGCCCACTCAAGAAACCACAGACCTGAGTCTAGAAGCCTGAGAACCAGGGCCTGATCTGGAGAAGCATCCCATTCCACAGAAGACAAGAACACAACATAAATGAGAAACAGACATTCCAGAAGGGGTCCCTGCATCCCTCTGTGATCAGCTGGAGTCCTGTTAGCCCCTTACCTAGTGCTCTTGACCTAAGGTCCCTTGGTTTGACTCCCTCACAACAGACCACCATGGCACACTCTGCTGAGAGCTTGTTCTGAACAAAGCAGGCAGTGGGCCTGTCAGGAGAGGAGGAGAAGGCCTGGTAAGCTTCCAGGGGACACAGAGTCATCCAAACCAGGCAAAATGTGATGTGTCTTGAAAGGAATCTTGCAGCCACGCAGACAAGACACTACCTGCATGTGTGGAGAACACTGAAGACAAAGGCCTCTATTAGAAGGCAGCTGGAGAGCTTCCCACCTCCAGGGAAGAAGAAGAGCAGAAGATCCCAGAAGCTGTCAGAGTTGGGTGGGGCCATGGAGTTTGGGGATTGAGGTTAGGTTCAGGAAGGCCCATAGGTGCATCCATGCTCCCCTGGACCAATGTCTTCTCACTGCTAATGCCCTAGGGAGCTCACCTAGGCTTTGGACACTACACATGGTCAAGTCCTACTCTGGATTTTTTTACTAGAAAGGAGTATAGCCTGGAGACTGAAGTCATGGATGCTATTATTTTCTTTCTTCTTTAAAAAAGTTTTATTTATTTATAATGTATGCAGTATATAGAAGAGGGCACCAGATGTCACCATAGATGGTTGTGATCCATCACGTGGTTGCTGAGAGTCGAACTTGGGACCTCTAAAAGAGCAGTCAGTGCTCTTAACCTCTGAGCCAGCTCTCCAAGCCCTATTGCTATTATTTTCAGACAGGATTTTATACCGCTATAATTTCCAAATTGGTCTTGAACTCATCTTTAATCTCCCTGCCTCAGCCTCCCAAGTGTTAGGACTATGGCTGTGCCTCACCACCCCTGGCTCTCTGAGTTATTTCAAAATGCTCCAGGTGTATACAGACCAAGTTAAGCCTGAGAAGCAGCAGAGTGAGTCCACACATATGATGGACCTGAATCTGCATTCTGGCTTTGTAACCAGTCAGCTTGTCTGCCTCACTTCTAAAGTCGTCTTTAGCTTCTTCAAATAGTTTAACAAGCCTTAATTCAAAAGTAAATATTATAAGATTGTTTCAGAGGACATTGGGAAGCTGAGCAAAGAAGGAAAGGTGTTACAGAAAAGTAATTGTACAATAATTGAGTATAAAATTAATTACACCAGGAGACAATCAGTGTCTGTAGAGTGCTGAAGTCACTGTGGGTGAAAGGGCAATTGATCAATGATCTAAAGCAAATGACTACTCTTTATCCAGTAGTGATGGGAAAGCATGCGTTTTCTACTTTGAATAATTACAGATTGATAGCATGTTACCAAAATAGTACAGAGAAGTCCCTTGTACCCTTCACCCAGTGTGATGGAAATATTTCATATAATTATACACAATATCAAAACCAGGAAGTTAACGTTGACACTACAGTCCGTAGCCCTTACAGAAATTAGACGTTTTGTTAACATCATTTTCTTGGTTTTTCATTCACTCAGTGAGGCAACCAGAGCACAGTGTTTATTCAAGAGTGGGCTACAGTACATTTGTGTCAGAATCAGCTAGAAAACACATTAAAAGTATTATATGTTTTAAGTTGTTTCCCAGGCATAGTGACAAATACCTGTAATCCCAACACGGAGGAGACTGAGGCAGAAACATCTAGAGTTCCAAGTCAGAATAGGCTAAAGAGTGAATCCAAGGCCACCCTAGACTGTTTGAAAAAAAATGTGATTAAAACAAAACTAAACTAAAATATTTGCAGCCAAGTATGATGATGATGATGATGATGCCTGTAATTCCAGCACCAGGGAAGCAGAGGCAGGACTACATAAGTTCAAGGCCAACCTGGTCTACATAGTGAGATCCTGCCTCAAAAAAAAAAAAAAAAAAAAAAAAAAAAAAAAAAAAAAAAAAAAAAAAAAAAAAAAAAAAAAAAAAAAAAAAAAAAAAAAAAAAAACAAGCAACTTCCTCCAACAACAAAAATTCCAGAGCATTTACCCTAGACAGTCTGAATCAGGACTTAGGAGGGTGAGCTGCCAGCTGGGGAATCAGTATCCTGGCTAAACCTACTTTCCAGATCATTCCTGTACTTGCAGGCATTGGAAAGCCTCTGAATGTTCCTTCTGTGGCATTATGCTTAGCATGTGACATATACTTCAGAGAGACTGGTGACTGACTTCCCAGAGTGAAGAAAGATGTTGACAATAAAGCCAGAGCCAGGGATCTAGTCATAAACAAATGTTGTAAGAACTCCTGGGAGAGTTTAGAAGGCTGAGAGTATTTAAGCTGACATTGACTTGAAAGGGAGCCCTTGATAGCAGGGCACGGAAGATGTCTAAGCCATCACTTCAGCACATTGCCTCCCACCTTAGAACAGGAACTGCTAAAACTTTGTAATAGTAGGAAGTATAACTCACCCGTGTGCCACCCATGCCTGTAAACCAAAGATATTCCATAAATGTTGAGTGAACGGACACATGAGAAGCTCTTCTAGTTGGCTGGCTAACAAGTAAGGATGAGAAGATGGTAGGTGAAGGACTGGGAGCTAGGTAAATTCATACCTGTGTATAGAGTACACAAGGTTGACAATGTGACTGGGAGAGGCAGGCCTTTCTTTTTTTTATTATTAGTAAAGTCTCATTTTTTTTTTAATCCATGTATCCCCTTGTTCAAATGCCCTTCCCCTCCCACCCTTACAAGTCACTCTTCTCCCCATCTCCTTATCTCCTCCCTGGCAAGGACAGGAGGTCTCAAGGTCCCAAGGTGGCTTAGTTCAGCATCCACTCCAGGCAAATCCACTTTCCTCATCCCCACATCAAGACTGGATCAAGTGTTCCTCTGGAGGGAATGGGATCCAAAGTGCCAGTTCAAGGTGCTTCAGATCCCAAGCTGCTCAGGGATTGTGGTCTGCTGCTTAGACATGCTTTGCTTTTTGTTTAAAGTCCACTAATGAGTGAATATATCCCCTGCTTATCTTTCTGGGTTTGAGATACCTCGCTCATGAGGATATTCTCCATATCCATCCTTTTGCCTGCAAATTATAGAATATCATTGTTTCTTACTACTGAGTAGTACTCCATTGTGTAGATGTACCACAACTTGTTAATCCATTTCTCAGTTGAGGGGCAACTAGGTTGTTTCTATGTTCTTTTTTTTTCTCTTTCTTTTTTTTTTTTTATTATGAATAAAGTCACATTTTCTATCCATGTATATCCTTATTCAAGGTCTCTTCCCCCTCCCACCCCCTCCAGTCACTCTCTCTTTTCCACATCTCTCCATCTCCTCCCCAGCATGGGCAGGAGGTCCCAAGGTCCCAATATTGCTCAGTTCAGCATCCACTCCTAGCAGATCCAGTTTCCTCACCCCAACATCAAGACTGAGTCAGGTGTTCCTCTAGAGGGAGTGGCATCCAAGGTGCCACTCCCAGGTGTTTTAGATCCAAAGCTGTTCAGGGGTTGTGGTTTGCAGCTTGAACATGCTTTGATTTTTGCTCTTTTTGTTTGTTCGTTTAGAGTCCACTAATGAGTGAGTACATCCCCTGCTTATCTTTCTGGGTTTGAGATACCTCGCTCAGGAGGATATTCCCCAAATCCATCCATTTGCCTGCAAATTTTGGGTTTTTTTTTTTTTTTTTTTTTTTTTTTTTTTTTTTTTTTTTTTTTTTTTTTTTTTTTTTTATTCTCT
>PVIH01019946.1:0-33934 GCA_004025045.1 Sigmodon hispidus | reverse complement strand
ATGCTCAATTTATGGTATAACTTTTCAGTATGTATATAATATCTTTATTGAAATTATGTGTTTGTGTTTAGTGGATCTAACTTCTTGTGATTCCAGCTCCAGGGGACCTGGTATACTCTTAGGGTCACTAAGGGCAACACACATATGTGCACACACATACACACACATACACACAAATAAATAAATATAAATAAACCTTTAAAAAATAAACCGTGTGTTTATACTACCACACATTAAATGCCAATAGGAGCTAGAGTCATAGTTTCATATGTCTTATAGCATGCACTGATCATAGCCATATGTCCTATAACATGCACTGATCATAGCCATATGTCCTATAGCATGCACTGATCATATAGCCATATGTCCTATAGCATGCACTGATCATAGCCAAACAGCCTTCTACACACACCACACAGACGTGCCCCAGGTTCTAGTCATCACTATTTTACTTTCAACTCCCTCCTCCCTCCAGTCTTTACATGCAAGAAAAGGTATGCAATGTGGTCTTTGTCCTTCTGTGTCTGGTTACAGTATACACTGTCCCCTCGCCTCTTCTTACCCCAAAGGGATACAGCCCCACAAAGAGAATTCCTCACCTGAAACACCAAGACAATGAATACCAAAACCTGCTAGAGGAGGGATGGACCATGTGGCCTTTGAAGATGGTGCTAAGTGGACTCAGGGTTCTTTCTATCTCTAGTATTCAGGCATCAAACACTATTGGAGGAGAATTGTCCATACAGTCAATCTAATGTGTCAACAAAGCAACCATGAATCTAGGACAGAATCAGCCATTGGCTGGCTGGGATTAGCCATAAAGTTCTTGGAGGACTTTGCAGGACAGCTAGAGAGGACAAAAAGAGGCTCAGGAGGAGTTTGGCAGGAATTTCTGGTGCTGGAGATTCTGGAGGTTTGATGGAAAGAGGTTTGATCAATCATTCAGGAGTTTATCTCAATTTCTGATTCCCCAGTTTTTATTATACTAGAACAAAGGAGTCACCTCATCTGCCATCTATATAACACAAATGTTTCAGTCCTCAAGAGAAGCAGAGCATCTAACTCAGCTCAGAGGAATTGGCCAATAAAAATCATCTTCTAGTCATTTTGCACAAGGGTCAGTGCCTGCCATGCAAACCCTACAACCACCACACTATCTTGCTCATGGGATAATATCCTAGTTAGTTTTTTGTCAGCTTAACACAGCTGGAGTTATCTGGGAAGAAAACCCTCAGTTAAGAAAATGCCTCCTCTCATTATATCTTAGTCAGTGTTCTGCTGCTGAAAACAAGCAAACCCACTCACCATGACCAAGGCAACTCTTATAAAGGACAGTGTTTAATTGGAGGCTTGCTTCCAGTTTCAGAGGGTTAGTCCATTATCATCATGGTGGAGAGCAGACAAGCATGGTCCTGGAGCAGTATCTGAGTGCTTTACATCCAGATCCACAGGCAGCAGGAAGAGATATTGGGCCTGGTGTGGGCGGTGTTTGAAAACTCAAACCCCAACTCCCATGACACACTTTCTCCAACAAGGCCACACCCTCTAATCCTTTCCTAACAGTTCTATTGACTGGGAACTGAGCCTTTAAACTTATGAGCCTATGGGGGCTATTCTCATTAAAACTACCACAGATTACCTATAGGCAAATTTGAACTGCATTTTATTTGTTAATTATTGATATAAGAAAGACCGTCCTACTGTGGGCAGAACTATCCCGGGTAGGTGGTCCCGGTGTATAGGAAAGCAAAGTAAACACTTTGAAGAGCAAACCAGTAAGCTGCATTTTTCTGTGGTCTCCATTTCAGTTCCTGCCTCCAGGTTATTGCCTTGAGTTCCTGCATAGCTTCCCTTGATGGAAAGGTGTAACCTGTAAACTGAAATAAACCCTCTCATCCCTGTGTTGATTTCTGTTGTGGGTTTTATCACAGCAACAGAAAGCAAGTTAAGACAGCATCAGACAAATGGAATCCACATATAAATCACAACTGGTTTTCTGTTTCTCTTTCTTAAGACAAGGTCTGACTCTGTAGTTGAGGCTGGCCTGGAGCTCTCTATGTAATCTAGGCTAGACTTGAACTTGACACAAGTCTCTAGTCTCGGCCTCCTAACTGTTGTAATTACAGGCAAGTGTGAACCTCTATGCCTGGCAAACATTCATACCCAAATGGTCCTAGAGGACATCTCAGTAAACTCATATGAATAAAGAAGCAGAGAGAGAGAGAGAGAGAGAGAGAGAATGTATTCACAAAGCTAGTGAGCAGCCTGGAGCTCCTGGCCCTGTTCAGGGCAGGGATTATACAGGCCTGTGGTAGACTCCGCTCTGTGGGGCATGAGTTGTCCTGTCACTTGCATCCTTGTCACTGTCTCAGGGTGGAGGACAGGCTCTGGGCTTGCAGTGCTCACAGTCTGACCTATCCCCTCCTCACCCGAATCCCCACATCATCTTAAAGCAATCTCACCATCTGTCTGTCCATCACGGTATGCTGCCCTCAGCTGTTTCTCAAGTACTCAGTGCTGGAGTCGGGGTTTCATTCATTTTCTCCCTTCTGAGGCAGATGTTCTCATGAAGCTGTGCTGGTGGTTGGCATTCATTTCAATACTCACTTGACAGCAATTGACTGGGAAGCATCCCATTTCCCCATTAGCCTCCTCAGAGGCAAAGCTCTGATGCTTTACCCGCCCCTCCTGACTATTTCCTTCTTTCCTCAACCCTCTCACCCAAGTCCTGTCACCTGAACTTTATTTATTTATTTATTTTTTACTTGAAATCATTCCATCAGTACAGAAAGGTCTCTGCTCAGCCTTTAAAGATAACAAATGGCCCTTAGGCAACTGCCTGGGAGGAAATCTTCCTAGGACATAAGGGTTGGTTTCTTGGAAGCCTTGAGCAGGGGACTAACTCTTTGGGAGCTGCTTGAACACTTTGCACTGTGAGCTGGGGATAATTGCAGGCCAAGGGACACCAATAGCGCAGGCTGTCACCTGGCATGAGCAGCAGCCAAAGTACGGAAATACCATGTGTCAACACAGATAAGCCTAGGGACATCTTGTTACACAAAATAAGACAGGCATGGGAAGGCACACCCTATATGATCCCACTCACATGTAGAACCTGATAAATGAGTCTTATTTAAGTTAAGAGTGGAATGGTGGCAGCCTAGGTTGGAAAGCTTGGGATGCAGAGGAGTTGGCCAGTGAGGTCTAAGTCACAGTCAGGGAAGACAGATCAATCCTGGCTTGTGATTGCTTAGCTGGGTGATGACTAGAGATAATAATGACATACTGAAAACATCAGAAAACTGGGAGAGAAAATTTCTGCTATTTTCACCAGAAACAATAAAAACAAGGAAATGTTTTTGGGAGTATATTTATTTTGATTTTGATTTTTTTTCACAGAAAAAAAAATCCTTTATATATTCTCTATAAATCTATTCCAAGCTATTCATAGACTCACTATGTAGCCTAGGTTTGCCTTGAACTTGCCATGTGGCTCAGGCTGACCTCAAACTAACCATCCTCTTGTCTCAGCCTTCCGAATGTTAGAATTATAGGCATGTACCACCACGCATGGCTTGTGCCGCTATACTGAAGCATTGCATGGCCTCCCATCATTACATACAATTTCAAAAATACACACAGGTTTGTTTTTGGTCTTCAGGTGTCAGGGTAAAGGCGCCTGTTTGAGGAGGCTGCAATCAAAGGCTGAGCCAGACAGAATGGGTTCATTGAGTTGTAATATGGACTGCATTTTGTACTCCTGATTGGAAAGGATGCCTGGCCATCTCTCTCTCTCCAAGATGCAATCCTCATGGGAGTAACAGAAAAGGGGTCTTAGGCCTGGCTCCTTCTGGAGTCTCCCAGGCTTACAGACCCTCTCTTGTGCTGAAGGGCCTGGCTCTCCTGGGCTGACATCTGAGCTCCCTTTCATGAATATTCATGAGATTCTCCTCCAGGCTGCTTTCACTTGAACAGACTCCAATTATTATTATTAAAAAGAAGCACTGCCAGGTAGGAACAGCCTCCATAATGACTCCTGTGCCCCTCTGGTGGGGGTGGAGTTGTTATGCTCACCACCAGTCCCTTTTATACCCAAGTAGAACACAAGCCCAGGAAGGGTTAGCAGCATCCCTCAGGTCACTCAGCCCAAAAGACTCAGAAAATCCCAGCCCAACAATGGAGTTCAGAGCCTGTCTATGAAGCCAACTCTGTGGCCAAAAGCCCATCGTGCAGCTTGTGGGCTGTTTCCCAGCGGCTGACCCCTGGAAACAGTTCTAAGCCTGAACAGTTAAGGAGCCCGGGAACTCCCAAGGGGACTCCACTCCCTCGGCATAAGTGGGAAGACATCCTCCTGGCTGAAGCTATTAAAGTAGTGGCCACAGAGACACAGTACTGTGTGACATGAAGGAGTCCAGTCAGCAGTCAGTGTGCCTTCTGTTCCCACCTACCATAGCTGTGGGGATAGAGTATGAATGGTGAGGTTGGATGGCATGGGCAAAGGTTCCCAAGCTCCCCAGCTCTGGGATACATCCAGATAGCATTCCACTCAAGAGCACACATCCAGAATGGTGAGTCCATCTTCCTCTGTGCTCTCTGCCCTTCTCTCCAGCAGCAAAGCCTCTGATATGTGCTCTGCCTTTCATCAGCAGTGCAGAGATGGAGGAGGGCAGCATCACCTCCTGTCTGTGGTCAAGTGACAGAGACTAGCATGCTTTGGTAGACAGCGGTCCACACAGCCAGGGGAATGTGGTAGCAGCCTTTACCTTAGGAACATCTCCCACTGCCATAATAAAATACCCTGACAAAAGAGACTTATGGAAAACAGGGTTTATTTTCACTCACAGCTCAGGTGTGAGGAAGTGGAGAGCAGTCATGGTGACAGGTCATGCTGTCAGGAAGCAGAGATCCATGAATACTTGTGCATAGCTCACTTTCTCCTAACCTAAGGAGTGGTGCTGCCCACATTGGGCAACTTTTCCCACCTCAATTAATCTAGTCAAGACAATCCCCCATTGGCAGGTCTAGAGGCTCTTCTCCCAGCAATTCTACATCTCATCAAATTGACAATTGATATTATATGGGCACACCTGTCCATCAAATAAAATTCCCTTTTAGCCATAGAGCAGTGATTCCTTTGGAGGTTGAAGGACTCTTTCACTGGGGTCACATATCAGATATTTACATTACAATTCGTAGTAGCAGCAAAATTATATTATGAAGTAGCAAAGAAAATAATTTTATGGTTGGGAGTCATCACAACATGGGGAATTGTAGTAAAGGAGCCGCAGGATTAGGAAGTTGAGAACCAGTGCCCTAGAGGAAAGTGATTTAATAGTGGGGACAGGGAGCAATAGCCTTCAGGAGAAAGAGGGTTTCATCAGTTCTCAAGGAGGTGCATCCCACTCCCCTGTAAACCCAGCCACAGTTTGCAATAGCCCTCTCCAGAGGACTTCAGGTGCAAACACTAGATACTACTCAGCTACAGCAGGAATTTGCCTAAGAGCCAGTCGCTACCCTACTGCAAGTGTGAACTGCAAAACCAAGAAGCTGGGTTCAACAGTAGCTCTGTCCCCTACCCATGCTTTCTATGTGTCCCTTCCAGACCCCTGTCCTTGCCCTTCCTCCCTCATTCCCTCCCTGTCAAAAGTGCAGACGCTCTCAGAGGCGTGGATGTCCTCAGAGAGCACTGAGCACACAGTTGCATAATCTAACTTTCCCCAGGCCCCGCCTGCCGGTCTCCACTCCAGCCGCTTAGCCCAGAGGACAGGATAAATTCATTTGCAAAGGACAAGCATAAAATCTCCAGTGAAATGCAATGTACCACAGTAAGTGGGAACAGCTTAAGAAAAAAAAAAAAAGCACAAAATCCACTGGGGACCCTGTTGCCATAGGAACCAGTGTTACAGCCTGCTTCTGATAATTAATGGAGGGTTTTTGCTATCACAGTCTTCTTGAAACTTCGCTTTCCCCTGCGTTGCGCTGCTGCAGAATGCAGCATCCACTCCCCATTCATAAATATTTCATGACCACCGGCTGCTGCGTTTCATCGCTGTGGATACCACTGAGCCTAAGCCACTCCTTGCCAAATTCCTGCTGTCCTGTCAGAGAGCAGCTTCAGTTTCTTCATTTTTTCAACAGTCCTCATGCATCTGCTTGGAAGTTCTTCATTGTCCCAAAGAACTGCAGCTTTCCTTATGGCTTTGCTCTAGAAAGCTACACATCTGTCTCGGGCCTGTCTTGTTCTCCTAAAAACAGCTACCTGCTGGGGAGGTGTGGTTCTGGGGATGCTCAGGCCCTTTGGGACAGTGACTTTAAAACTTAGTTCTGCAAGCCTAGGGTACCTCACTGTGAAGTGGAAATGCTGCAGCCCAGCATTGCTAGAAAGAGACTGTGGGCCACAGCATCCTAAGGTCATACCCCCTGGTTCTGCCTCCCTTGTTGGTGGTTAAGATGCAATGTTCTCA
Organism: Sigmodon hispidus; assembly: GCA_004025045.1. Classification (NCBI taxonomy): domain Eukaryota; kingdom Metazoa; phylum Chordata; class Mammalia; order Rodentia; family Cricetidae; genus Sigmodon; species Sigmodon hispidus. Next base: position 27,470 of record PVIH01019946.1, on the reverse strand, counting down.
CAGATAGATTGTTTTGATCTAAGTGAGATGACACCCATATTTTTTTAAAATAAAAAATAAAAATCTTATATATTTGGCATAGAGCAGAATTGTAGTAGGATTATGCTGGTAATGTAAATATTTGTCCTGCCTATGGATTTAATAAAAAGCTGATTGGCCAAAGGCAAAAAGGAAGTGTGTATGGGGCTACGAGGCTAAGAAAACTCAGGAACATCTCAGAGCCAACAGACATGCCAGACAGATGCCAGAGAGCCACCACAGAGAGAGCCACACAGACACAACAAGGAGATGCAGCAGACACAGAGAAAAGAAGCTGAAATGCTGCTCTGAGAAAAGGTGCTGAGCTATACAACTGAACAGGATAAGAAAGATGGGTTAGTTTAAGATTAAAGAGGTAACAAATTATATGCCTGGGCCACAGGTCAATCAGCGTAAAATTAATATAAGCATCTGTGTGTTTTTGTGGGACTGTGAAACTGTGAGTCTGCAGGGCCAAACTTTGCAGCTAGACCTGGAAAGTCTGGGCCAGAACCATTCTCTTTTTAAAACAAGAAGAACCCCAAATCTAATATACTTTTTCTCCCATTATCTATAACAACTTATACCCATCACGTAAACAAACACAAACATCCATAATCCATGTTTTGGGAATGTGGGCGTAGTTCTCTAGGCTACTTCCTGCTGAATGGGGGGTGTTGGCATGGGGATCCAAAGAAAATTTTAGGATTATGGATAAGTCTTTAGTGGAGTAGTAAGACTGGGTCATCTCAGCCAGTCTCTTGGAAGTTGTTTTGATTGCAGAACTCAGAGGAAACTTCAACATAGGTACTCTGACATTCTGAATCATCTGGGACACCCATTTCCACTGGAGACTGTTCAGGGGTCTTCCTTGATCAAACTTTATTTTCTTTAACTGAGAATAAATCCACAGCTTCTCATTTTCTGTAGAAATAAAAAGAAAACCTCTTCTCCAAAGCTGCATATCTTTGGATTGCAATTTTAATGCCAACTCATTTATAAAATATATATATATTGAATTAATCTATCAGCATTTGTAATCAAATGTCTTTTAGCAGCTTTATCTACTTTAAGTCAAAAAACTTAAAGACAAGACAATAACACACAGTATCCAGACACTCTGTATTTTCCATTTTTATGTGGCTTATTACTATTTCTTTTTACTCTTTTTTAAGAACTTTCTCTATCCTTTTTTCTTTTTCTTTTCTCTCTCAAGCCTACATATATTTTAAACATACCTTAACCCATTTACAATTTTTTAAAATCTGTCTCTACTGTGTATCTCTTATCTTTTTCAGTTTCTGACCACCTTTTGCTTGGCTCTAGGGTGGCTGACTCCACCCAGCTCCCTTTATTTCTGTTTCTACACACCTTTAATCTGCCAAGGTGTGGTGCTAAAGATTAAAGGCACCACTAGGGTGGTTGCCTGGTTTCTAGTCTAACTGAAGTTTAGCTTTTTAGCTGAGGTATGGGTATGACCCACAATTACCATTCTGTGGAATTTTCAGGCTCATATAATCATCAAATAAATTACTGCCATCTGCTGCTCATTAACTCCATTTAAGTATTTGGCAGCAGGGCCTCTTAAAAGACTCACAACTGTTTTGCCTCTAAGGCTGAATCAGGGAAGTCTCACTTTAAAAAGCCACACCTCTGCTTGCCTCAAGCAAACAGAGCTGATCCAAGAAAATGCTGCTGCTATTAAGAGTCAATCTTGACTCTGTTCCCTTTTGCCTGTGAGAACAGAAACCTTAAATCCACTATATGCAGCTTGTTTCTTATTTTGAGGCAAGAACCAGTCTTGTTGCAGCTTTTAAGCTGCACTCTAAAAAGCCGCCATTTTTAATTCAAACCTAAGCCTACACACCTCACCAGGGCATCTCTATAACACAGCTCATGTGAGATATCAAAAAGCTGTTTTTGGTTCTGATTCTGTGCTTTAAAACCCTTTTTTAATATTTCTCAAGCTTTTTGTGGGTATATATCACCAATGTTGTAAAAGGTTCTGGACTGGATGGACTTTCCAGGCCTGAACTAGAAGTTTGGTCCCACTCTCAGCCCCACCTAGCCTCAAATAATCACACACAGGTTTATATTATTTTTGCACTGATTGACCTAGGGCCCAGACATATAATTTGCAAGCTCCTTCAACTGAACTCAACCTATCTTGTTCACCCAGCTAGGTACCTTTTCTCAGAGCTGCATTTCCTCTGTGTTTCCTGACAGTTCCAGTGACTCTGGCATCTGTCTCTGCTCTGAGATGTTCCTGAGTTTTCTTAGACTGGTAGCCCCGCCCACACTTCCTGTTTGCCTTTGGCCAATCAGCTTTTTATTAAACCCACAGGCCAAACAAATACTTATAATACCAGCATAAGCCTACTACACAGAATGTTTTGATACATTGACACACAGAATGGCTAAATCAAATTAACATAGGCTCTGTAGTGATAGAAGAAAAATGGTCCCCATAGACTCATGTGTGAATGCTTGGCCCATAGAGAATGGCACAATGGTATTAGAAGGTGTGGCTTCTTTTGGAGTAGGTATGGTCTTGTTGAAAGCAGTATGTCACTGTAGAGGTGGGTTTATATGCTCAAGCTATGCCAGTGTGGCACACAGTCTCATTCTGCATCCTGCAGATCCAGATATAGAACTCTGAGCTCCTTCTCCATCACCATGTCTGCCTGCACGCTACCATGCTAGCCACCATGACAATAATAGACTAAACCCCTGAAACTGTAAACTCACACCAATTCAATGTTTCTTTTATAGGAGTTGCTGTGATCATGGTGTCTCTATACAGAACAGAAGTCCTAAGACAGGCTCTTACCTCATGTAGCTCATTTTTGTCATGAGAACCCTTTCCATTCCCAGCCCATTTCAAGCCATACATTGTTACTGACTCTGCTCCCTATGTGGTGTTACCCAAGTTCTCTTGGACTTCCTCTGTAACTTTGTGGAGTATCTCCCTTTCCATGGACCTCAGGGAAAAGGGCATCATTTTAATTTCTATATTTGTAAGTTAAACCTAGAAGAATATACATGTAGTCAGCCCAGGGTATTAGTTTTTTTTTTTAACCTGACTTATTTCACTCACCACCATATCCTCCACATTCACCTATATTATCACAAATGACAAAATTTTCTTTTTGAAGACTGACTAGTATTACCTTGCCCCCGCCCCTGCTGCCGCCCCGCTGTATTGAAACCATCTAACCATCCACTGGTAATTCCATACATATTTTGGCTATTGCAAACAATCCTATAATAAACATGGATACACAGGCTCTTCTTCCACATACTGATTTCAATTATTTTGTAAAATATATGCATACACACAGACACAGAGAGAGACAGAGACAGAGAGAGAATTGAAGAGTGGGTTTTTTCTGACAGCTGCTAAAAGGCAGAGCCTTGAGGGCATTATCATAGTGAAATCACATGATCACAGAAGGACCAGCACAGCAGGAGTCCACACACATGAGGTTCCTAGAGTTGCTGAATTGACAGAAAGATAACACAACAGGGTTCCAGGAAGTCAGGGAGAAGGAAGATGCTGTTGGAGAGATGTAGTTTTAGCTAGAGAAATGGAGACTGTAGCAAATGTGGAGGAGATGGTTGCCCAGTCACATGACTGTCCTCAATGTCAGGCCCAGGAAGACTCTCCAGATTGTCAGCAAAGTGATGGGGACAGGACAGAAAGCAAGAGGGACAGGAGAAGGATATAAGAGCATCTCTCTCCTCTCTGCATACTCCACCTGCCATCTGTCACTCCAGAAGGAGCCCATCCTACACTCATTGTGTTGAGAAGTTGTGGGCTTGGCCACCCTGGCACATACTTCTCCTTTGAGTCTGGATTTGATGGAGTCAAGCTTCCCTAGGGCAGAGGAAGCTGGTGAGCCTGTGCACCCTGGGCCTAACCTCCAAAGATACCATCCATTGGCCCAAGACATTATACATGTGCTTACAGGTTAGCTCTGAGAGCAGGGACCTCCTGCCTCTGAATGCATTTGTCCTTCACAGCTAACCTGGGGCAGAGGACAAGAACACAAGGGGGGACAGAGGTTAGAATGCAAGGGAGGAGGATCTGATGATGGGCAGGGTAGGGTTAGGGTTAGGGTTAGGGAGTGAGAAGCCTCACCAGCAGAGCAGGTGCTTATTGAAGCTTTATTCATAATTGCTAAAACTTGGAAGCTACTAATATGTCTGCTATTAGGTACATAGCTAAATAAACTGTGGTATGTCTATAAATAATGTAATATTATTCTGCACTAAAGGGAAATTATATTCATATGACTAGGTAAAAGAAGCCAATCTAAAAGACCTACACACTGTAGATGGCACTCTATAAAAGATAAAAACCTTGGAGAGAATTTAGAGATCAGGTTCCCAGGCTGTGGGGAGGAGGTACAGAAGAATAAATAAAGCCTAGAAGATGTTTAAGGCATGGAATTGCTTTGTATGATGGTATAATAGTATATCTGTGCTATCTATTTGTTCAAACCCACAGAATGTACCATACCAAGGGTGAACCCTAATGTAAGCTACGGACTCTGGGTAATGAGGATGTGTCTACATAGCTTTGCCAAATTTGTATTAGTTACTTTGTACATTGGTGTGACAAGAGCCCCTTTGAGGAGGGAAGGGCTTATCTCAGCTCACAGTATGAGGGTATGTATGGTCCATCATGACAGGGGCAGCATGCTGGCAGGAGTGTGATGTAGCTGGTAACATTATTTTCATAGTATAGACAGAGATGAATGTTGACAGTCAGCTTACTTTCTTCTTTGTATTCAATCCTGGTCCCTAGCCCAATGTACGATGCTATCTGCATTCAAGATGGATCTTTTTTCTTCAGTTGAGCCTGTCTGAAAATACCTCACAGACATGTTTAAAGGTCTGTTTCCATGGTGATCCTAAATTCAGTCCAGTTGACAATAAAGACTAATCATCACATCAGTTGTAACAAATAGATCATTCTTGTAAAGGATCTCATAAGCAGGTAGGCTGCAAATGTGTGAGGGCAGGGAGTACTGTTTGACAGAGATACATCTACATTTTGTTTTTCTCAAGGGCAGCTTCATCCCTGATATACCACTAGGATGGGAGTAAACAGGTATGGTCAATAGCTGCCTACCAGGGCTTCTTTTATCTCTCAGCAAGTACATAAGAGCACCACTTATGGTCTCTTCATAGACAGACTTCAGCTACTTACTGTACATGTTCCAGTATGATTCTACCCTCATAAAGTCCAAGACATCATCAATGAGATACCTACCTCCATCCTCCAGGAGCAAGATCCTTCCAGCAGCAAATGGGTGATTCTGATGCTATGTTGTGAAATTCATTGGCATCTTCCACACCTTGTAAAGTGTGAAACCTAAAAGGTCATCATCCTTGATGTGGGATATTTGTTTATACTCTGTAAAATTGTGTTGCTCTGATTGGTTTAATAAAGCACTGAATGGCCAATAGCTGGCCAGGTGGGACTTCTGGGCAAAGACAGGAACTCTAGAAAGAAGGAAAGTGAATTCACAAGCCAGACTCATAGGAAGTCGGACATACATTATGGAAGAGAGGTAGCAGCAGTGTTGCAAAAATTAGATTACTAATAATATAAATGGGTTAATTTAAGATTTAAGAGCTATTTGGAAATGAGCCTAAGTTAAGGCCAAGCTTTCATAAATAAGTCTCTATATCATTATTTAGGGGTTAGTGCTTCAAAGAAAGTTCAGCAAAAAAGTCCAACTTGGCACCCAATATGGGGTATGTAAATCCACACAGGGCCTGAGAAAGCTTACAAGTTCCTAAACATGGAGTCAATGTGGCTTCCTGGTGACCACAGTCTCTTTGGTAAGCCCTATGCTTGCTGCATACAGACACACAGCTTCTTTAGTAGGCCTTGGTGTACAACCAAGGACTCAAATAGCTGGTATGCTACTTAGCACTAGATAACACAGGCTCAACAAATTCCCAGAGCTGGGGTGGATAAATGTGGCTCCCAGCCTGAGCTTAAAGGCATGAGGCTTGGCTCTCACTGGCCCAAGGGGAGGTAGAGCCAGTTGCCAGTATCATGTGCTAAGTGGAGCCATGCTACAAATAGCCTGGCTGCCACCCAGCAGATTAAGGTTGGGGGGGGGCAGGTCTAGGCCGAAAAACAAAACAAACAAACAAAAACCACCTTAAAACAGGTACAGGGGGCTGGAGAGACGGCTCAGCGGTTAAGAGCACTGTCTGCTCTTCCAGAGGACCCGGGTTCGATTCCCCGCACCCACATGGCAGCTAACAACTGTCTGTAGTTCCAGTTCCAGGCAAACACCAAGGCAAATAAATAAATAAATAAAGTTTAAAAAAAAAAAACAGGTACAGTATGCTTTAAAAATGTGCCTAGATGCTGAAGAAAGAAAAGAAAATGGGTATAGACAGCCATAGACAAATAAATAGTTAAAAAAACTAAAGTGAAGTCTTTAAAGACAGAGTAAATTAATATAAAAAAGAATAAGCCACATAAGGATGAGAAATATACAGGGTTTCTTGATCCTGTATAGTGCTCTGTTGACCTTGAATTTTTTTGATTGCTGATGAGTAAAGGGCAAATGCTACCAAGAGACATTGGATTGTAGAAAATAAGCTGCTAAATTAAACCAACTTATATATTACAAGGATGTCTTAACTTCAGAATGGAAATCAGGAAATGTGTTACATTGAGGAGAGGTTATGCCTGTGTTTACACAGGAAACAAAAATTTATAAATTCTTTCAATTTTAATAGAGATTAGATTTGGTCAGAAGAGAACTCTTGAAAAATCTTTGCTGCAGACATGAAGGAAGAAACCAAGAAGAACTACAAGACAGGTGTTGTATAAGCTGATCCCTCTATAGGGGAACAGCTTTGAACCTGGATGAGACATGATAAATCCTGTTGTCTACATAGTTCTCATGATTTATTATTACATGTCATCTTTCCATATGGCATTGATGGAGACTTTATATTACAGTTTGGTTATGCAGCCCAAACAGACTTATAGAGTTGACAGTTGTCTTTTACCTGCTCAAACATACAACAGAGAATCATCTTTAGCTGATTTGTGCACAGTGTGCATTCCATACTTGTGTTAATGCAGATATGTGTTACCTTTAAAAGTTTGTGTTTTCAGGAATAAAAGAACTAGACACCAATGATATAGCCTCTCAGAATGCCTCCGTTGCAATTTCCTCAAAAATATGCATCTAGAAAAGCTTCAAAGCTGCTAGCTGAGAGGGTCCAGCCTCACAGATTGCTCCAGCTAGGACTTCAGTTAAGCCCTGCACTTTTCTGTCACACAGAAATTGGACAACAAATGGTACAGCTAGCTCTCCCAGGACCTGACCATTATCTCAATTTTCTCAGGGTCCCTTAAAGATGCCATCACCCTCAGACAACAGAAATTAATTTTAAGAACACAGCACCCGCATTCCCAAGGGTAGTTTTTTGTCATTCAGTAGAGTATGGATGTTTATCATCATTTAGGAGTGTTGGTTCCATGTTATTATTGGTCATGGTCATGGTCAGGGAGTCAACTAGGCAAAGGAAGTTAGATTCAAGGATGTCTTTTTTAAAAGATATATATATATATATATGATGGAATAAAAAGGTATCTTTGAATCTACTTTGAATTTACTTTAAACTAAAAAGCAACTAATAATCTCAAATATTTTACATTTGTATTGATTTTTGCATATTGATACAAATTTAAGAATATTTTTGTTGGAACTTATATATATGCTTCTACTCTTGTCTAAAGTATTATACCTATGCAGCTCATATAAAAATGTAATGTAAAGTTCTAGTTCTTGAGAATTATAAATGGTTGGAACACACTCCAAAGGCATTAGCTCAACTATGTTCATAGCAGCATTATTCATAATAGCAAGGACCTGGAAACAACCTAGGTGCCCCTCAACTGAAGAATGGATTAACAAACTGTGGTACACAATGGAGTACTAATCAGCAGTAAGAAAAAATGATATCCTAAAAATTGCAGGCAAATGGGTAGATCTGGAGAATATCCTTCTGAGTGAGGTATCACAAACCCAGAAAGATAAGCAGGGGATGTACTCACTCATTAGTGGACTTTAAATAATAAAAGCTAAGCATGTCCAAGCTGCAAACCACAACCACTGAACAGCTTGGGATCTGATAAACCTTGGACTGGCACCTTGGAGCCCATTTCCTCCAGAGGAACACCTGACCCAGTCTTGATTCTGGGATGAGGAAATCGGACTTGCCTGGAGTGGATGCTGAACTAAGCCACCTTGGGACCTTGGGACCTTCTGCCCTTGCTGGGGAGGAGATAAGGAGATGGGGAGAAGAGAGAGTGACTGGGAGGGGCAGGAGGGGGAAGGGAGTTTGAACAAGGGGATACATGGATAAAAAAATGAAACTTTATTCATAATAAAAAAGGAAAAAAGTTCTAGTTCTTGAAAGCTATTATTGTAAACTATTTAATATAATTAAGAAATACAAGTCAGTAATTAGCCATCCATAACAATCAAACTTATAGTCAGATACGTTTTCAAGGTCAAGCAGGGATATATTTTAGACAGATAGATAATCTTGGAACATTTCAGAGGCCTACAGAATATGATTTTAAATGTTTTAATAACATAATGCTTTTCATGATAATGAGATATGTCTGCTTCTGGCAGCACCAATCTACTTCAGAAAAAAAGATGATAGACATTAAAGAACTTTCATATGGAGTTTGCTTTTATTGTGACAAAGTTTACCTCTGGGCAATAAACTGCCCTTGCCTCAATTACTAACAGTTGCTGTCCAAATTGGACAAGAAGAACACAAAAGAAGGTAACTGCTAAACTTTTCTAAGACAATGTAGGACAGTCCTTCAAAAATTCCTGCATCACAGAAAAAGTCTGTCAGATATTCTAGGCCTGTAGGCTAAAGATGGACGCTCCAACGATGCAGAGGAACCTTGGGTAACAGTCCAGGAAGCCACATGTCTCAGCTGTTTCAATAGCTGAAGACTAGATAGTTATAGTTGCAGGGTTTTTTTTGTTACTCAATTTAGAAAAATAAACTCATAAAAGATATGTAAAGAATACAAGGTTGAGAGACATAAAAGCTTAAATGTGTATATAAGAAAATGTTTTAAGATCTAAAAAGATATTTCTAGGTTGGTAATACAAGTTATGACAGAAAGTGAATTAGGCACAAAACTTTGAACTCATCAAGATAGGATAGATAATTCAAGCTTTCATAATTAATAAGTCTCTGTGTCATTATTTGGGGGATGGCAGTCCAAAAAAAGTCCAACTAAACATCCCTAATTTACACCAAATGTAGAACCAGAGGTCACTGTTTCTGCCTCTTCTTTGATATCCCCATATATGCATATCCCCATATCCAGAAATGAAAAGTATTTCAAACTCTTAGAGATTATTAGCAATGCCTCCTATACCACCATATATAGGCCCTGTTCTGGCTAGTTTTATGTCAATCTTACATAAGATAAAGTCATCTGAGGGGTACCTCAATTGAGACAATGCTTCTGTAAGACTGGGCTGTAGGCAAGCCTGTAGGACATTTTCTTAATTAGTGATTGATATGAGAAGGCCCAGCCTATTGTGAGTGGTGCCATCCCTGGGCTGGTGGTCCTGGGTTCTAGACTGAGCAAGCCATGAGGAGCAAGCCAGTGAGCAGTACTCCTCCATGGCCTCTGCCTCAGCTTCTGACTCCAGGTTCCTGAGTGGTTTGAGTTTCTGCTTTTGCTTCCCTCAGTGGACTCTGATTTAAGATTTATAAGCCAAATAAACCCTTTCCACCTCAACTTGCTTTTTGGTCATGGTGTTTCATGACAGCAATAGTTACCCTAAGACAGAATCCTGGCCAAGGTTGTTGATTGGATTAGTTAAGTTTCTCATTGTGACCAAATACCAAGAGTGAACCAAATGTTAAACAAAACAAACAAAAAAAAAACCAAAACAAGCAAACAAATAAAACAAAACAAAACATTGGCCATGATTACAATTCCTCTCATTGATGGTTTCTCTAGGAAACTGACGAGACTGTGACTTCCATAGGCGCTCTAGATGTCATCTACTGGCACTACTAATGCTGTGGCAAGATCATATCAGTATTGTGTTGACTAGGAAAAGAAAACCTTTATGTCCCCACACTCCACATGTGGGTCATAGATCTGTGTAACTGGAGAGAGTTATAGGAACAAGGTGACACAGGACTTGGTAGAGTTCTTCCAAAAGGGTGTCCTGGATCACAGGGGGGACAAGGTTGTCTCCTACAGCTATGACAGTGACATTGTTCTTGTTTCAATGCTGACCTCTGTCCCCAGAGACCAAGTAGGCCTAGTGGAAGAAAATTAGGTCAATGGAGGGCATGTCTGGAAGAGATTATCTGGGGTGCACCCCACCTCATGCTCTTCAGATGCTTCAAGTTCAGCAAGTTTCTTCTACCAAGTGTCCCCCTACCCCCTGTGACCATGTGACATTCCATATCCACAGGCCCAAAGCAACAAGACCAAGTGATCATGGACTAAAGTCTTGGAAGACAAACAGACTTTTTCCTTTTTACATTGATTGCCACAGATGTGTTGCCACAGGAACAGAAAGCTGACTAGTACACAGAGAAGTCAAAACTCAGGGCTAATGGTGATATCAGGTGTCTAGGCTCATCACTCAAATCACAATCATTTATTGGCTTGCACAGTGGAAGTTGTCACAGTTTCCAAAATAACATGTCCTGGGAGGGGTAAATGTTTATCTTTAATTTTTTTATTATTTTGTGTTATGTGTGTATAATGATGTCTACATGGATGCTTATGCAACAGTGCACAGATGGAGGTCAGAAGAAATTTTTGTAGGGTTTTCTCCTATCTGTATGCAGTTTCTAGGGATGGAACTTAGGTTGCCAGGCTTGATAGCTGTTGTGCCCGAATTGTGACCCCGGAGAAACCACCAGAGACTCAAGTAGAGCAGAATGCAACAGCAAGGTTTATTGCAGAGAACGAGCTAGCTCGGAACCGCACCAAACGTCCCAATCGCAGTGGAGTGACTCAGGAGGGTTAGTTCTGAGCAGTAGGGGTCTTCTTTTAAAGGGAAAAACCATACTCAGGGCTTGCAGGAGTTGGCGTTAGCTGATTGGCTAGCACTGAGAGACTTTTCCAAACTTAGTCATGAGTTGCAGAGCTTGGGTGGCAGCTCCCTTAACTGGCTGGCATTCCCCTAGGAATGTGCTGTTAGTCATTACCCAAGAACGTCCTGTTAGTCATGTAATCAAGAGTTGTGACTTGGGTGGGGGTGTGGGGCTGGGGAGGGAAGGGTTGTTTCCTGGAACCTTCCATGATCAGGGCCTGATGTTCCATTAAGATATGTGTTTAGGCCAGACCCTGGATTTCCTGGTGGTTTTTGGTTTTTAGGCTTAATATTGGTCTTTCAATGGCCAAGTGCTTTTATCCTCTATGCACTTTCTTCATCACCCTAAACTTCTTAATTCGTTATCATCATTGTAATCATCATCATGATTTGCAAGGGAGGGGGGAAAAGAAGAGTTTTATTAATTCAGGCCCTAATGATCACTTGAGACTGTTGTCCGGAGATCAGCGTCCTGCACAGATGGAAGGTGCCGCCCTGCACCAGAGGTTAGCTATGAATCCGAGATGGAACAGAAACCTGAGGGAAGATGGGCCCCCATGATCATCTCCTTTGGCTTCTGACGCTCATAGCACCCCTGTGCTCCACAGAAAGCTTATGGCTACACGGCCCTTTATGAATAGACTCGCCCGGATCAGACACTCATCCGCTTCAAGAAATCCGTTAAAAGACACAACCAACATGGCAATGCTAGCAAAATTCTAAGGCTTTCTTTCTTTTTTTCTTTCTTCTTCTCCTTCCCAATTTTAACTGTTAAAATTCATTCCTGGCACTGCACAAACGAAAGGAATCCACAGCCTCTTATCAGATCCCAGATCTGTCAGCCAGTGTCTACCAGCCGCCTGGAGCCAAGAGCCTCTTAGCACATGTGTGACTTGAGCTGAACAGAGGCCGAGACAACAGCATAGACAGTTTTGTTCTGGCACCCTCATTCCCAAACATTTGCTCTTTTGGAGGCCAAGAGGCAGCACGTCTCTCCTGCCTTCCTTGTCTGCGCTATGGGCTTCGAAGCACAGTTCAGGCATCGCTCAGAAATGTCTCCGTGTCATCTTTCTGCAGGGACCAGTCTGCCGCTGCAGTGACGGGGCAACTCTTCTCTTTTCCCATCCTACCACGTGTATCCACATCTCCAGAGGGTTGGAGGACCCAGCACTAGACAGAAGCTACAGGTATCTGGGCCAGTTGGGTTGATGGGGTAGAGGAAAAATCCTTGTCGTATCTGGAACGGGTCAGTTTGGCACCTGTTGAGGGTTTTCCAGCACGTGGACACAGAGGAGAGAAAGATGTGTCACTGATGGCTCAGTGGCTGGGTTGGAGCAGCTACCACTGAGTATCTGCTCAAGAGAGCTCAAAGGAGGCATAGCCATGACATAGGCTCCTTGAAGCAGGTTTGGGTAAATCCAGCTGTGTATTCCTGGGGTTGGCACACAATGAATCCCAATATTAATAAGGACCAGAAAGCATCTATAATATGCGGGGAACTTTATATGTGTCATCCAGTGGAGGTAGATACCTTTATTTTTTACAGAAAGGGAGAGGAAGAGCTAGAAAGTTAAAACATTTCTTTTTTTAATTTATTTATAAAATAAAATCTTTTTCATTCATGTATCCCCTTGCTTTCCCTCCTCATGGCAAAAGTCAAAAGCCCCCAATTTTTCCCCTTTATTCTCCTATTATAATGATGGCTAAGGAGTGAACGAATCAATCTGTTTTCTAATCTGTTAGATATAGAGAGATAACATGATCCAAAGAAGTCTGTGTTTCTATCGAAATAGGATGCTTTTCTACTTTGTCCAGGTGAGAATCGGGTTCTTCAGGTGAGCTCAGGAAGGCATAGAGGTACTGCTCTGTTTTCTGTAGTTCACAGCAGCCTTAACACTGATGGAATGCACAGCTGGAGGGGGGTGCACAGTTGGAGGGGGTGCACAATTGGAGGGGGTGCATAGCTGGAGGGGTGCACAGTCGGAGGGGGTGCACAGCTGTAGTAAGGGCTTTTGGATGATTCAGCATCCCAACACAGACAAAGGAAATATTTAGACCTCTTTCTACTTCTATGACAGAATATCGCAGCCTGGATAGTTTATAAATAGTAGAAGCTTTTGAGCTCATAATTCTGGTGAAGGCCTATCTGCTATATCACAACATGGCAGGACAAGACACAGAGAAGGAATGAGGCAGAACTCATCCACTTAGCAGGAATCCACGTCGTCCTCAATGACTGGCTAGCTCCCAAAACCTCAGTGGTACTACACTGGTGAGGCAGGCCTCATGACCTCATCACTCTGAAGGTCTTGCCTCTCCACACTGGTACAATATCAACTAACTCAACATGCATTTGGGAGGGAGCATTTAAGCACTTGGCTCTCCACCTCCCTGTCACACAAGCTCTGACAGCATCTTCTTTCAAAAGATTGCCCCTCATGGAAGAGTAAGTCTGATTTTTTTTTTCCATAAAATGAAGCAGAGGTAGAGGGGTAGATGAATAGATTGCTGTGATTGGCTCATCACCTGTCCACTCCCCTGGATGACATTAATTTCTTCCAAAGGTACAGAGAGCATCCTTGACCAGTCATTAGACCCTGCCTTTTAAAACCTAGCACCTCACAGAGCTGTTCCATCAAGGACCAAACTTCCCACACCTGAACCATCAGAGGACATCCCCAAACCACTGTGCCTCATTTAGATTTAAAGCTTAGGCCATGGGAGCTCAGCACAAGCCTGGAGTATCTAATGAGGACAGATCTCTAACCCAGAGGTATGGGAGCAGGAAAGCATTTGGTTCTCTTGGCCTTGACCATTCAGAACTTAATATGATTTCCTGTCATTGTAACTCTTTACATATTTTCTTGGTGCCTTTATGTATAAAATAAGGCTCTCTTTTTTCACTTTATTAAGCTTTTGAGAATTTTATAGATGAATATACTATATTTACATTGTTTCTATCTTCCCCCATCTTAAATCCTCCTAGAATTCACTACCTCTTCTTCTATACTTATTGTATACATATATACAAAAACTACTGAGTCCAATTAGTGTTGCTTATATTTTCCCTCAAAAACTAGGAACTATGTATACACCCTCAGCTCTGTGGATCCTAAAATGACATTTTTCTTTCTGCCTAGACTCTTACCCAATTCATCTTCATACATCAAAAATAAATTCAGATAATAGTTCCCTTATTGTCTCTTCATTTTGCTTTTCCTTTCATGGCAAATTCAATATTTTATTAGAAAATATTGTGAAATATTTAACATACATACAATGTGTATATAGAGATTCAAACTCAAAGATCTACCAGCCAACCATCACCCAATGGGAGAAGTGAGACATAACAATATCCATGATGCTCTTAGCTTCAGTCCCTGGTACACAATGTATTGTATTCTCCACAAATAAATGCAGCTCAGGAACTAGAGTTGATATTGGCCATGCCTTTCTTTACAGAACTGGTGCATATACTTGCCTCTCCACATAGGCTATGGCACTCTTTTTCATGTTTTATACTTACCATAAGTGAGTCTTGATATTTATATTTCAATGAACTATAAATGAATCTCCATATATATTGGTTTGTATCTTGATTTTCTTCATCAGCATCACATTTTTGAGACTTACTTATACATATTCACACCTACATATATTCATCCATATGAGGTATGTATATACTTGTGTATGTATGTGACAAGATCACTGGGTCATGCATTGTCATTGCGGCATAGCACTCCCTTATATAACTGAGTGTATATCATGACTCACTTATGTTTTCACTATTCTACTAGTGATCTTTAAACTGCTCTTACTTTTGCTTTGCTTGGTTTTTTAAAATTCACACAACACTGTTATGAACATTCTAGGACCTGTCTTTGTCACCTTTCAGGATGGTATCTCCATGTGACCGCATGGTGCATTAGCTCACCCTCTTCTGTTCACCATCTTTTTCTTCTTGGGCTAACCAAGCCTAATCGTGATACGTTTAAATTTTTATAAACCTCTGAAATTTGTTAGCTATGTATCACAGAGGCCTGAGGTCATGAGTGACAAGTGACCTTTTCTTAGGAGTCAGGGAAAATCTTTGCAGTTTCATAGAACTTAGAGTGGGTGGTACACCTGTCCTAGCCTGCCGTCCCAGGCCCTCATCCCAAACTTCCCTTCGTTCTCCTTGGGGACACCTCCAGTCTCACACATAGAGCAGAGTGAGAGGGAGCCATGCACAGGGAGCCACCCTTCCCTTCCCCAGCAGGACCCAGGCTGGTGTCGCAACACCATTTAGTGGTAAATTCTGCTCTTCTGCCTCTTCAGCCCACAGCTGTAGAGGAGACTGTTCCTGGTTTGAGATTTAGGTGGACAGTGACTTGATCAGAACCTGCAATATCCGAAACTGTGCACTTGTAGTCACACTTGATAAACAGCATACACCTGCCTTGGGATCTCACTCTCAAGCTCCCCAAGGCTAGCTTTCAGGGCCAGAAAAGCCAATGGGGATGTAGACAATTTAGTAAGAGAGGTGATGGGGGCTTATGTGCTTCTCTAAGCAGTAAGGAGCGATATGCGCCAAGTCCTCAAAGCCCCATGTAGTAGTGACTGGGGGCAATTGGGCCCTGCTGGGATTCAGGGTGAAGGGCTGAGCCTTCCTGTTTCTAATTTTCGAAGAGCCTTAATAATCATTGTGATACTTCATGTTTTTCATGAGAGCCCAAGAGCGCATGAGGTAGGGATATTTGCCACTCCATGGGCTGTATGTAATTAGACGCATAGAGACACAGGTGGTCTTATTTTATTAAAGTAAAATTAAAACAAATGCAGCCGAGAGGAAAGATCAAACCATGAAGCTGTACAGAAAAAGGATGGGCCAGAATGTTCTCTGCTATGTATTTGGTGCTGATCCCTGAGGTTAATGGGTAAAACGGCTTTTAAAGGCATTTTCACATTTTCTCTCTATTTTGAACTTCTTCTATCCAGACACCCAGCACAGATTCAGGACTGTTAACCTGGAAAAGAGGGGAAATGGGGAGGTCTCCTTGGTAACTGTCTGTGCACTGTCTGGAGTTGCTGCCAGAGGTGGATCTGAGCCCATCGATTCCCCAACGCTCCTGATGTTCAGCTCAGCTCTCAGCTCTGCCCGAGGGCATCCAAAAAAGGGTTAGAAAGATAGGCACCCAACAAGCCTGTGTTCAGAGGACAGTGTCTGCGGGTAACGCAATCTTGCTTCTCCTTCAGGATCATTACAGTTTGCTGCAAATCTGTTCATTTCCTACTTTACTCTCAGTCTCCTTCAGATCATCAGAAACGTTTCTGTAAAAATGAAATAGCACCTTTTGACTCTGAAACTTCCACCTGGGAATTCAGCTCAAACAAACTAATTCGTAAGATGAGACAAGCCTTATGTTTGAAGGGATTCACTGTGGGTTTTGTACTGGTGACAGGCAGGCACTGCACATAGAACAAAAAATAGGTGGACCTATGTAAATTAAGCCATTGCGAGGTTCATAAAATAATCACTCAATAACAACACAGGAAAACATCTCACAATTTATGGATGGATAGTCCCGCCCCAGAACCTTTGTGCTCAGTGACTATTGATTGGTCTCTAGATTGTAGTATTTGGGAAGTGTGGGATCTTTAAGAGGTAGAGCCTGTCTAATGGCAGGTAGTTGGGTGATTAAAGGCATACACTAGAAGGGACTATGAAGATTCATCTCTCTGTCTCTGTCTCTGTCTCTGTCTCTGTCTCTCTCTTTCTCTCTCTTTCCTTCCCCCTCCTCCCTTCCTTTCTGGCTGGCATGAGGCAAATCACCTCCTCCACTCTCTGTTCCCACTACAATATCTTGCCTTGCCATAGGCCCAAAAGTAATGTGCCAACCAACTATGATTTAAATTAAATAAATAAATCAAAATTGCCTTCCTCTTGTTGCTCTAGCTCATCAGAGCTCTGCAGCTCTTTCTACTCTTCTGTTCTCATGGATAAAGTGCCAATGTTTATTACCATTTAAAATTTAAAAGATTCTGTGGCCTTCTGTGTAGCTTTTGGTTGTTCATTTAGTTCTTTCTCAGGTACTTGCCATGGTAACAGAAGACTGACTAATTATGCAGTAATTGAAGTGTAGACTTGTAGCCAAAGGGAAAGAGAGACAAGAGAAGACTGGCTGCCTTGTGAGGCCAAGGGTGCTAAGCAGGACATTCTTTCTGCCTTGGTGACAACATTAGGGACTTTTCCTGCTTCTGTGATAAAATATCTGACCAAAGCAACCCATGAAAGGTGGCTTATGAAAGGGAAGCTTTTGTACAGGGCACAGATGGAGCATACAGTCCAATGCGATTGTGGCAGCAGGGGCTTTGAGGAATCTGCAGCCGGGAAGCAGGAAGAGATGAGGGGTTATACTTGCCTTACTTTCTCCTTCACCCCTTTTTATACAGCCAGGTACCCCAACCCACCTATGGTGCCATACTTACTCAGAGTGGCTATCCCTCCTCAGTTAGAACTCTCTGGATCCAAGTTTGATAAAGATGAACTTGACCTAAGCTGTAGCAGGGCCATTCTGTAGCCTCCTCTGGGTGAGGGTTCCTCTCTGGCCTCTGAGCTCACTTTAGCCTGAGTCCTGGAAAACTGCTTCAGCAGCAATCTGCTGCTTCTGTCAGACACTGTTATATACACCAGCAATCCTTGGGAGTAGAGGTAGGTAGTTCCAGATCAGTGTGGACTAGGTGGTGACTTTTAGGCCAGCCTGAGCTATAAAGAGAGACTCTCATCTAAACAAAACAACATCAACAATTCTGTTTTGTTTGTTTGTTTGTTTGTTTGTTTTTTGTAATATGATGAATGAAGTTGGAGGGCAGAGTGCTAAGTGGAACAAGCCAGGCCCAGAAAGGCAAGTGGTATACAGCATCGCTTGTATGTGATGTCTAAAGAAGTTGCATTCAGGGCTGGAGAGATGGCTCAGCAGTTAATAGCACTGACTGTTCTTCCGGAGGACCTGAGTTCAATTCCCAGCATCCACATGGCAGCTAACAACTGTCTGTAATTCCAAGATCTGACACCCTTACACAGTTATACATGCAGGCAAAACACCAATTCTCATAACATAAAAATAAATTTACTTTTTTAAAAAATGTTGCACTCATAGAAACAGGATAAGGTGGCAGTTGAAAGACACTGGGAAGGAGACAGGCAGAGACACTAGTCAAAGGTAAAGCATTTCAATCAGACAGAAAAACCAATGCAGAGATGAATTGTGCACCACAATGACTGTAGGTAAAAATCATGTATAATAGAGTTGAAAACCGCTAAGGAAATAGATCTCAAGTGAGTTCCTTACATACAGATAATATGTATATATAAAATGAAGAATATGATAATTAACTTGAATGTGGCAATTATTTCAGAATAGAGACATATATTGTAAATATCACAGTGCTCACTATAGATATATACAATTTATCCTTATCATTTATACATTAATAAAGCTTGTGGAGAAAAGATTTAGCTTAATGACAGTGTATATACACCTCTTTTTGCTCTTCTCTCTTGAGACAGGAACTCAGGCCGGCCTCCAATTTATGGTCACCTTGCCTCCATTTCCTGAGTGCTGAGGTCACAGATGTGTACCCCACAACTTTATAAATATTATGGAGGGGATGCATTACGGGATGACCAGGAACTCACTAAGTGGCATGAGCTAGCTTCAAACTCACAGTAACCTGCCTTCTTCTCTGAGTGCTGGGATTGCAAGTGTGATTTTTTAATGATAGAACATTGTAACTTTTCATCATGAAGTCCCTTTGGGCCACCTCATAAATTAGTATGCCTCAAATTAATTCTAGTTTTAACTAAGAAAAAGAGATGTATGTTGGTCATTCCAACTTTAGGGAGAATGAGGCAAGAGGATTGTGAGTTCCAGGTCAGCCTGAGATACATACACAGAGCTCTAAACAAAACAAAACACCAAAGCTACTGCAGAGAAAAGTGAAGCAGTTGTTGGAACTAAGGCAGAGCCAGTGAGTGTAGCTACTAGGAAGAGATGACAATGGTTCTTCTTCCTGTCAGGAGTGTGTGAATGATATCAAGTCACAGGAGTGAGACTACCTGACTCTCTGATATGATTTTCTCCTAGTCTCGGCATCCATTTCAGTGGGAAAATACTCCGTTCTTCGATAGACAGCACTTGCATTACTATTCTAAAGTGATCAATGTTGAATTGTGGTCCTAGAATTCATGTGGTAGAGCCAAATATTATTCTCCAGAATGTGACCATATTCAGAGACAGATAAGGTAAAAGTATGAGAGTTGTCTTAAAGGGAGAACAGAAACCAGCAGCCACGAGGGAAGACGACAAGAAGACACAGGGAGAAAGTGGTCATCTATAAGACATGAAGAAACACTCAGATAAAACTACACCTGCACACAGCTAGATCTTGGGAATCTAGTACCCAAAACTATGAAAAAATGAAGGTGCTGTATAAGCACCCAGGGTTCTGATTTGAATGTAAGAAATAGCCCCAGACTCATGTATGTGTGAATACTTGGTCCCCTGCCTGGGGCCATGTCAGAGGAGCAGCCGATAACATTGACTTTAGGGTGTCTGTCCACCAGGAGGCAAATCCTTGATGGGAGAATCTTGGATAGACAAGACCCCAAGGCCACAGAATGTCTTTTGCTTCTGCCGTGCCTACATATGTTTGCCTCTGCCGTATTTCTCTGGTATCTGGCATGGTGTAAATTATAGTGGATTGTGTTCTGTTCCATTATAAATAATCATCCCACTTACTAACTTAATAAAAATGCTGATTGGCCAAAGGCAGACAGGAAGTGTGGGTGGGGCTACCAGACTAAGAAAACTCTGGTAACAGGAAGAACAGAGCAGGGATGCTAGGAGACACAAAAGAAAGAAGTTGAAATGCTGCTGAGAAAAGGTACCAAGCTGCATGGCTGAACAAGATAAGAATCATGGCTTAGTTTAAGATGAAAGAGCTAGCAAGTTATATGCCTGGGCCCCAGGACAATCAGGGTAAAATTAATATAAGCCTTTGTGTGATTATTTGGTGCTAAGTGGCAATGGGGCTGCAAGTGGGTCCAAATATCAGGGCTAGTCCTGAAAGGCTGAGCCAGAAACTTACTACAACAGTGAATGTGTGTGGGGATATCCCCACTGCCTGTAATGTAGTATGTTTATCTTATGAGAACATCCCTTTCTACTGGGCATTTTTATCTGTGGACTATTGTGAAGATGATTTCTTCCTAAGCTGTACTATCTAATTGATAATAATAATGTTAGTTTAAATAAAGTTTTGATGATGAAAAATAAAACAAGCAAGTACCATACAGCTAGAGCACATGAGTTCCTGTTGAGGAGCCCTATAGCCTGAGGCTTAGGTTAATGATTAAGATAAACAATGAGTCCCAGTAGCCCAGCTAGCTTAAATTCTAATCTTAGTGTTGGGAAATGTGTTCACAGGTTTTAGGGTGCAACATAGCTGAAATAAAGCTTTGACAATAACTTAAAATTAGACTAAGATGTTTTTGTCAAATAGCTTTGAGGTGAAATACTCAAGAAGACAATCTAATGTTTTAGAAAGATACATAGTTGAATGAGGAACCCATTAAGGTCAAGTAACAAGAACAAAGCAGCCCAGTTATTATTAGCTGATGTGTCTTTCAGGGTAGAATTGGTTAATGACCAAAGGTGATAATTAATTCCTTGTGCCCATTTTTGCCCTCAATCTCCTGATATAAAAAAACTATTAAGTAGGTATTGTAAAGTTTTAAAGTAGAGCTGACTGATCCTTTTATATATATAAAAGTTTAGGCTTGTGATTCCTTTAACATTCCTCATAAGATTGCCTTCCTAGGTAAGTAATAAAGTAATTAGTCCTTTCTTTGTAACTGCAAAACACAGCCTGCTGGTAAAAGAATACCTTGTTTGCTTACACTCTGTTAATCTGTAACAAGTTGCTTGTGTATGAATGTATGTAGGTTCTTGGAATAGTTTGGTTTTCGCCTGTAATACATAAAATGTCTAATCATGTAAGGGATATGGAAAAACAATGTTTTTTTTTTTACTTGTATTCATTTTAATCATTCACTTGAAAGACAGAATGTAACTACATTGTAATTTTTATATTGCCTGAAAGATTTTTCTGGGGTATATAAGCTGGAAAAGAAAGAATAAAATGAGTCAGAAGGAAAACACCAAGGATGAGAGAGTTAGAAGGAAAACATCTAGAATGAGAGAACCAGGAGGAGAACATCAAGAGCATTAGAAGGAGAAGGAAGACGGACATCGAGAGAGACAGAAGGGTCATTTCTGGATAGAGATAAAAAGGAAAATATAGAACACAGAGTGTTTTCCCCGAAACCCCTCAGATTGAAAAAGAAAAGTCTAGTATGTGCTGATCCTGTGGATTTCCTTTTGAGCCCTGTGCTGATAGAGGATGATCTACTAAGCAATGGTAGTCTCCAGTTATGGACACTATTTGGGGATGCTGTGGAACATTAGTGGGTGGAGAAATGGATTGTGAATAGGGCTAGCCTTAAAGGGTACACTCTGGCCCTACTTTCTGTCTGAGCTGGCTCTGCATTCAGAGCCTCTGTGTAACAAGCCACACCACAGCTCCCACTGCTACAGATGAAGTCCCTTCTCTGTCATGGTGGACTGTGCCCTCTGAGACTGTGAGCCCAAGTCTTTCCTCCCTTAAGTTTCTTATGTCAAATACTAAATGACAGAATGAGAAAGGTAATTGATACATCCAATCCATGACATGTTTTTGCTGTAAACTAACATATCATCCAAGCTAGGTAGACTGTCTTCTTAGAACATTTCTGAACTATGTCAAATATTTAAAGACTATTTTATAAATACAAGGAGGTGTTTCAGCAAAGTTTTCTTCATTATACACTTACATGTCTGTGACTCATTAGCTGATATATTCATGGGTTTAACCATATGCTATTGGGCTCATTTCATGTGTATCTTTAGTCTCATCTCACGCAATTCTTAAATTATTCATGCTCACTCTAAAAGGGCTTTTTTTTGTGTGTTGGTAAGAAGAAACCATGAAATAACTAAGACAAGTGAACAGCTGAATTCAATTGAAACTGAACATCACGGGTCAGAGGTCAAGTTTACTATATTCAGAGTGATAATATAAATTGTAGAATAGAACACCATCAAGTTGCCTTTCTGATTATGTACATATATGTAGATGTATTCTGGGCAAAAATCCTAAGGGCAGTGTGAGTGGATAGAGTGAGTGTGAATTGGGGATCACCAACTCCATGTAGACAAAGTTTACAATTGTCTAACTTTGCAGGAAGTGATAGAGAAACCCAGTCTCACTGACCTGTGTTCTCAGAAATGTCTAACTCCTGAAAATGAGGAAGGAACTGTCAAACTACAGGAGGTCAGGAGGAAAGTCTACAAATTTTTATAAATTCCTTCCTAGCCCTTGGCTGTCATATGTGAAAGAGAGCCCAGGAAACCCTCTGAAAATATCAGCCTAGGGATAAAGGCATGTAGTACACTGTAAAAGTCTGCCATTCATGTTCTCTGACCACAGTGGAATCAAATATTCTCTACATCCCTAAAAAGCTATAATGAGCATCACAGGGAGCATGGGGGAAGTTGGAAAATGGACTGGTTTAGGTGACTTTGGTAGGCTGAATAAGAATGATAAGAGTAGTCCCCTAGGCTTATATATTTAAGCGCTTACTCACCAGGGAGCTGCACTATTTAAGGATTAGGAGGTGTGGTCTGGCTGGAAGAAGTGTGTCACTAGGGGTAGGCCTTGAGGTTGGGAAAGCCCATGTCAGGAGACTTCTCTTCCTCTGTCTTTGCTCATTAATCAAGATATAGGTCTCAGCTACTTTTCCAGCACCATGCCTGCCTGCATGCTGCATGCTGTCTACCATGATTTTAATGGACGAAACCTCTGAAACTGTAAGAAAGTCCCCAGTTAAATGTTTTCCTTATAAGAGTTTCCTTTGCCATAATGTCTCTTCACAGCAATAGAATAGTGTCTAAGACAGTGAAATACTGGTCCAGTTCCAATCTCCAGATTTTGATAATTACCTTGAAATTGTGTATAAGGTTGTTCTTGTTTGGGGGAAATACACATAATGGAATTTAGGGGTTCAATGTCGGGAAGGGAGTGGGGTGAGGAGGAGAAGAGAAACACTGATATGAGAAACAGAAAAACTGGATACTACTCTAAACTGTTGATGAACCAGGTAAAGGGTATATGGGAGATTCTCCTATTTTTGCAGTTTTTCTGAATGTTGAAAATCCTAACAACATAAAACTGGAAAAAATGCCTCTGGTTTTTATCTATGTCCTTCTCTTCTATTTCTTTCTTGGCTGTCTGTGATAAAGATTAAGGACAATGACTGTTCCCATATATTTCAGGTCCAGTGAGTATTAAGTTGGGAACAGAGCGGACACTGGTGTGGAGGGCAGCCTGGGGACTCACAGCTCTCACCCACTCCTGTATTCCAGTGGTTCACTCTCTCTTCCTGCTGTCTGCTGATCCTCAGGTAGAACTCTTGGCTCCTTCTCCAGCATCATGTATGCCTGCACAACATCATGTTTCCCTCCATGACAATAATGGATTACGCCTCTAAATATAAGCCTGCCCCAATGAAATGTTTCTTTTTTATTTAAAAAGTTTTTTCCATATCTACCACTACTCCCTGCTTCCTTCTACCCAGTCCCTCCCCGGCCTCCTTCAGCCTTGCTCCCAACCCATCCATTTCCCAAGGAGGGCAAGGAGTCCCGAGGAAGGTCAGTTTAGTTTGGCATATCTAGTTGAGGTAGGTCCGATTCCCTCACCCCAGTATTAAAACTGTTCTTCTATAGGGAATGGGCTTCAAGATGTCAGTCCATGTACCAGAAACACAGTCTGATCCTACTGCAAGAGGTTCCACAAACTACCCACGCCATTTGACAGTCGTCTACCTTTGGAGGGTTTAGTTCCTTTCCCTGAAGGTCCTAGTGGTTATTTCTGATTTAGTGAGCTCCCAATAGTTCCACTGAGCTGTCTCTGTGGGCCTCTTTTTCATGATCCTGATTCCTTTGCTCATGTACTCTCTCTTCAGCTAGACTGGGAGCTTGACCTGGTGCTTAGCTATTGATCTCTGCTCTGCCTCTATCCATTGCTGGATGAAGATTCTATAATTACAATGAGGAGCGTCATTCATTTGATTATAGGGGAAGCCCTGTTTAGGCACCCTCGCTACTATTTTTTGGAGTCAGAGATATCTTGTGAGTTCTTGGAGGTTTCCATAGCACAAGATTTTTCTCTAGCCTCACAGTGGCTCCTTCTAACAAGATACCTGTTTAATTTTCTCCCTCTCTGTCTTTCCTCTCACTCAACCATCTCCTTCTCTCGTGATCTGTTCCCACCTCTCCTTGCTTGCTGTCCATTATGGTCCCAATATACCCAGGAGATCTTCTCTATTTTCTCTTCCTAGGAGGATCCCTGAATGTCTCTCTTAAGTTCCTTCTGTTACCAGGCTGTTCAGGGGTTGTGGTTGGCAGCCTGGATGTTCTTTGCTTTCTGTCTAAAATCCTCTTATAATTGAGTATACACTATGTCTATCTTTCTGGGCCTGTGTAACCTCACTCAGGATGATACTCTCCAAATCTATCCATTTGCCTGAAAATTTTAGGATGTCATTTTTTTTTTTTTTGCTGAGTAGTACTCCTTTGTGTAAATGTGTCACAATTTGTTGATTCATTCTTTAGTTGAGGGGCATCTAGGTTGTTCCCAGGTTCTGGCTGCTATAAATAATGCTGCTATGAACATAGTTGAGTTAATGCCCTTGAGGTAAGAATGTATGTCCTTTGGGTATGTGCCCAATAGTGGTATTGCTGGATCATTGGGAGAATGATTCCCAATTTTCTGAGGAGCTGCATTGAAGGAAGAAACTGAAGAAAATGATAAGATCTCCCATGCTCCTGAATAGTGATCAACATAGCAAAAATGTCATTTTTTTACTGACTTTGAAAGAACAATACTCAAATTTGTATAGAATAACAGGAAACCCAGGATTGCCAAAACAATCCTGTTCAATAATAGAACTTCAGGAGGTATCACCATCCCTGACTTCAAGCTATACTATAGAACTATGGTAATAAAAACAGCCTGGTACTGGCATAAAAACAGACTTGTGGATCAATGGAATTGAATTGAGGATCCAGGCATTAACCCAAAAACCTATGACTGATCTCTAAAATATATAGAGAACTCAAGAAACTAGAGGACAAAACCTTGCATAACCCAATCAAAAAATGGGGTTCAGAACTAAAAAGAGAATTCTCAGCAGAAGAATTACAAATGGCTGAAAGGCTCTTGAAAAAATGCTCAGCATCTTTAGCCATCAGGAAATTGCAAATCAAAACAACTTTGAGATACCACCTACCACCTGTCAGATTGGCTAAGATCAAAAACACAGATAACAGCCAATGCTGGAAGGAATGTTGAGCAAGCGGAACACTTCTCCATTGCTGGTGGGAATGTAAACTTGTACAGTCACTTTGGAAAGCAGTATGGCAGTTCCATAAATGCTTCTTAAAATAGGAATTGCTCTAGTAATTGTGTTTCTTCACAGCAATAAAACCATAGCTAGGACAGGCATGTGACAGAAAGACAAATATAAATCCCAGGGAGCAAAGGCAGGGGTTAGTATTCCCTTATCAAATAACAAAATGCTATGGCCATCTTGTAAAAGTTTAAAAGCCTCCCAGGCCTCGGTGTCACCATGGTCCCTGCAGACTGTGCAGGTCTCTCAGATCACATTACCCTGGCTGCAAGGTGGCCCTCAGACAACAGCATGGCCCTAGGTGGTGGCCCAGACCTTATGCATCCACATAGACTTCAGTGGTACCAGGAGCCATGGCTATCAGCACGGACCTCACAGACCCAGACAAGGCTTCTGAATGCAGCTCAGGCTCTGGATATTACTACAGCCCCAGGTGGCAGCATAGTTCACCCTGATCTATACCGCCCCAGCAGCAGCCTGAAACTCCAGCACCAACAAGGCCTCTGGTGTGTTACCACAGAGGTCCATGTGAGCCATGTGTTTAACGATGAGCTGGAGTACAAGAGCCGTGATGAGCTGAGCAGGTCCTGCCCCTCACTGGCCCTGGGAAGAGCCACTTTTCTTTATTGAAGAGAGTTGTCCTCTATCCTGCTCTGGAAAAATAAACCCAGATGATCCTTGCCAGATGACCCAGCATGGAAAAGCTGGCCTTGCCCCTCATAGGAGATTTGGACCACCTCACTTGGGAAAAATTGTCTCATTCTTCAACATGGGGAATGGTCCCAGTGTCTCGCACTGATCAATTCATCAGTCACCCAAGAATATATCCAAGGCTTTAAGTTGGCACATTCCAGCAACTACCCACCTATGACCTGCTGGAGTGTGGGAATAGACTGGTCTGGCAGAGACATGGCTGCATGGTCCACATGATTTGGGGCAACAGTGGGATGTTCAGAGAATTTCCATAGGTGTCCAGTGTTGATGGTGTGCTAGAGGTCAGAGGCTTTGAATATCGCATGAATTCATTACAAGATTTTTATTTGTTTGCTTTGTTTTGCTAGAGACAAAGTTTCTATGTGTAGCTTTGGACCCATCCTAGAACTTGCTCTATAGACAAGGCTAGCTTTGAACTCCCAAAGATGTACCTGCCTCTGCCTCCCAAATGCTGCAACTAAAGGTGGGTGCCGCCCCTACCTGGTCTGTTAGGCCTTGAACTCACAGAGATTCAGATGGATGAAGAGACAATGGACAGGAAAAAATGGAGAAGTGAAATGGTTGTTTTTACTTGGTTTAATATTTATTAAGTAAATTTGATATTATTATTTGTATTTTTAATTTATCTTATTATTTTTATTATTATTTCTTCTTTTTAAACCTATCTTATTTTTATATTTGTTAATCTTACTTTGGGGGACACATAACAAGAGTAAGAGACAGATGCAGAGGGACTGGAAGATGGGTGGGATTGGGATGCATGATATGAAATTCCCAAAGGGTTAATTTTTAAAATGTTCAGAAGCCTCCAGATTGGAAAGATGAGCAAGCATTGTCTTCGAATGATGGTTTGCATGTGTCAAGATGATAACATGTTCAAAGGAGTGATGTGGGATGTCTGTACGCTGTGTTCCTACCATTAGTTAACAAAGAAGCTGTTTAGCCTATGGCAACACCGGAGACAGCCAGGCGGGAAATCAGAGAGAGAGAGAGAGAGAGAGAGAGAGAGAGAGAGAGAGAGAGAGAGAGAGAGAGAGAGAGAG
>PVIH01019945.1:0-33933 GCA_004025045.1 Sigmodon hispidus | reverse complement strand
TATTGCTTTAGCTAAAACTTCGAGAACTATATTGAATAGATAAGGGGAGAGAGGACATCCTTGTCTAGTTCCTGACTTTAGTGGGATTTCTTTGAGTTTTTCTCCATTAAGTTTGATACTGGCTGTTGGCTTCTTGTAAATTGCCTTAATTATATTTAGGTAAACTCCCTTTATTCCTGATCTCTCCAGGGCTTTAATCGTAAAGGAGTGTTGGATTTTGTCAAAGGCTTTTTCCGCATCTAAGGATATGATCATGTGGTTTTGTTCCTTTAGTTTGTTAATATGATGGATAACATTTACAGTTTTTCGTATGTTGAACCAGCCCTGCATTTCTGGGATGAAGCCTACTTGGTCGGATTATATCCTCCTGAGCGAGGTATCACAAACTCAGAAAAATAAGCAGGGGATGTACTCACTCATTAGTGGTCTCTAAACAAAAAAAACAAGAAAAAAATGTCAAGCATGCCCAAGCTGCAAATCACAACCACTGAACAGCTTGGGATCAGAAACACTCTGGACTGACTCCTTGGATCCCACTCCAACTATAGGAACACCTGACTCACTCTTGAGGGATGGGGGACAAAACTGGATTTGCCAAGAGTAGAGACTGAACTAAGCATTAGTGGGTCAGTGGGACCATTGGACTGTCTGCTCCCTGCCCAGGGAGGGGATGGCGAGTTGTGGAGAAGAGAAAATGACCTGATGTGGTGGGAGGGGGAAGGGACCTTGAATAAGGATATACAGGGATGGAAAAAAAATCAGAGGGAAAGCTGAACACAAAGTAAATATATATGTAGCAATCTTATTTGCATTATCACCCTTGATAAGTCATGTTTATGATTTCTATCTTCTTTATAGTTATTGTTCATTTATCAGATTTTTAAATTCATTTTACTGTTTTTCTTGATAAATACAAAATAAATTAAAAAAATGCATGCATAGGATATGCGACAGTCTGCACCAAGCTCTGCGTATATATTATGGGCTTCAATTTAGTTGGTTTTTTTGCCTTCTCTTGGGATCTTTTCTTTGTGTTGGTTTGTCCAACTCTGATGTGATTGGTTTGTGCTTTATTTTATTTTGTTATTATCCCTTGAAAATCTGTTCTTCTCCAATGAGAGAGCGAAAGGGAGTGACTGCAGATGGGAGGGGGATGGGAAGGAACAGGAGGAGTAGAAGGCAGGGAAATGGTCATCAGGTAATTCTTATTATATAAGAAAATAATCTAGGTTCAATAGAAAACAAATTATAAATAAAATTAATTTACATCACATCAAATTGGGCAAATACTACATAAGTTCATAATTAATTATATTTTTATTTTATGAGTAGAGACTCTTGAGTAAATTTACTTAATGATAAAAAAATTCTTTTCTACAGTAAAAAGAATTTATAGAGATACAAACATTCATATATGTATAAAAACTGAATTAAATGTATTGTTAAATTGAATATAATATATGTATATATATGAACTAAAAAAAACCTTTTTGTGGACTTCCTGCCTTTTTAAAGTTAGAAGTATAGTGTGTGTTCTCTATCTCCTCTCAGTGAACATGTGACAGTTTTAGTGCCTTTCTGCTTAATTTCATGTGTGTCAATTTATTCATTTATCTATTTACATATATTTTTGCATATTCATATGTAATATGAAGTTTCTGGCCCAGCCTTTCTGGCAGGACCAAATATTCACAATGTACAGAACATAATTCCACTACATTCATCTATTCAATAAATGTTATAGATCAGCTACAGGCTGTGTGGTTTCACAATATGTTAAATGAAATCATTTTCTACTATTGTCTCATGGAATTCATTTGAATATATATATACAGTATTAATTTTTTAACAAAAGATGAACATTTACAAGGTAGTGATATTGACAAGTTTTTAAATTATATTCTGCTAAGTGCCTATGTTGAGCATTCTTTGGTTGTGGATGTCATATTTGCTGGAATCTATGAAATGATGGTAATCCTAGAGCCTGGAAGAGCACTTCTGTGATGGGATTCCCAGAGCAAGTGAGAATCTTGGTGTCTTTCTTACCTTATTAAAACTGACAAAAGGCAAATGGACGCAGACAAATAGACTAAAATTGTGATGAAATACCAATCTAACAAGCTAAGTTGAGCAAACAAACATCATAAAAATAAAAATTCATGGTCTTATGCTTAGAGTGACAAACTTTTTTAACATGTGTGAAGTATACCTATTTCTTTGCTGGTGCTAAGCAGCACATGCAGCTATGTAAGCAATTATGCTCTTTATACTGTGGAGATATTTATCTTATGAGCAAACATGATTTCAAGATACACCCCATAGCTGTTTACTTTTTAAATCATACAATGAATAATAGAAAATGAGTTTTAGTGAAACAGTACAGAAATATAGAACAATAATGTGAACAGTTTTAATCTGCTGTTTGAGCATGCTGACAGGATCTGAAATCTTGAATGCTCATCAGTGTTTAACTTTGATCAGCTTTCTTTTCTCATGATTTTACCATGGCTGTCTGTGTTACAAGAACTTCTCTGCACAGAAATAGGCATATCTACAGAAATACATACCTTGAGCCATGTTCCATATAGCTGCACAATTGACATGTGAGCACATCAGAGATTTTTGGATGATGCTAATGAGACTCAACTTTGGGGTCTCATGATTTGAATAAATCTGGAGGAAAGGAATGTACTGAAGCAGAAACTCTTATTTTGCAATTTCCTAATTAGGTATTTTAATATTTGAGTGTGGAAAAGGCAGGATATAAATATTTCAAGAAAGGAGTTTAGACATAATGAATGCATTTTTCCAGCGGATGTTAAGTATAATCAAAAACATATTACTGAATGTATTGTTTAATTTCCAGGGATATTTAAGTCTCCACAGTAAATATGTATATACAATTTCTAAAGAGAACCAATCTAGTTAATGGCCAAGTTGTTAAACAGTATCTGTTTTGTGTTTTTCTTACATTGAGCATGAAAGCCTTAAGAAGCATGAAATAATTTGAAGTGAGAACAAATACTCATTCAGAAACAATTAAGAGTTTTAAAAAAGAAAACATTGTTGTGAGCTGGGTATCAGGGACACTTAATATGATCTTAGGGCAAAAGATATAAATACTTCAGGCAGCAAAAGGAGGCTGCTAACCACTGAGGAGAGAATGGGCTAGGCAGAGGAAGCTTTGAAATATACAAAAGAAGAAATGGTCAAGCTCAATCTACAGGCTGACTGAGTGCTGATGAATGGCCCATGTGGGCTTCCCATGTTGCTAGTTACCTAGGACTCAGTTTGCATTCTCAGGGTTTAAGAGCTATCTTGAAAATGTGCATGACTTAGTTCTACAACAGATCTGAACACATGTAAACTATCACTTTTTTGTAAGTAAGTACGGATATTGGTTTGTATTCCTGTATTATTTTATTTTTAAATATTATTAGGTAATAGTCAACATATGGAATTATAGGTACAAAAATTTTAAATAAAGTATATAAAATATGTTCAAGAGATAAAATACATGGTAAATTTAACTTATAAAGTACAACAATTACACACCCCAAGCTTGTAACCTATCTTAAGTGTCAGAGCATCCTCAGTGGTCTTCATCTGCTTGTGGGTTCCTTCATTATTGCATCTCTCAGCATCCTCATATCCTGAAGATAATTGCCCTTTCGAGTCTATCATTCCCCTCTTCTACTATAGTTTCTTCACTTTAGAAAACACTCTCCAGAGCTCTGCTCATTTTAAGCTTCATGAAAATAGCATCCTCTGACTTAATTTTTCCAATCAATATTTATAACCTTAAGGCTCAATCGGTGGGAAGCTCATACTTTCTCACAGCAGCTTCAGAGAACCAACTGCCATGTCCCAGTTGGTTGTTGGAAACCAGTGCTGTGGCTCAGCTATATTACATCAAAGAAATCACCAGGCCTGAAAACCACTTTTTGCTAAACATTTACCTGCATGTTGTTGACTTTACCCATCCTTTGTGTGCAGTTGAAATGCATTTGAGACCCTATAGTATGATAGTTCCACAGCTCATTGGTTTTATCATCCATGAACAACCTAATATGGCTTGTTAAGATCTCCTGATGCACAAAGCTGGCTTCCCTAAGATATTTATCTAGATATTCAGTTCCTGGATTTTTCCATCATACAAATGCTCAAAAATCTAAGATTATAGGAAACTTTTCTTAAATTGTTTAGAAATCACCTATTATGAAGTATAATCACTCATCATCATAGGTACTTTTGTCAGCTTCTTATTAATACCAAAATATGATTATAAAACACACTTCATAACAGTCTCCATTTTACTTTTTCTGGCTTCTAAGGTAATGAGGCATATTTTATATAGTTGACATTTTTATTTCCTCTTCTGTGGTATGTCTAGTCAATTGGAGTTGTTGACCTTATTAAATTATAGGTGATCTTTATGTTTGAATACTTACCTTTTGGGCTATGAAAAGTAGACTTCAGATACATTTTCTCATTTTGTGCCTTTTTCCATGGCACTTCTGATTACTAGTTTTTAGTTTTCTTTTTAAAGTCTGTTTGTATATATGTGGCATGTGCATTGCTATGTGTGAAGTATACATGCAGGGATATGTTCTCTCTCTCTCTCTCTCTCTCTCTCTCTCTCTCTCTCTCTCTCTCTCTCTCTCTCTCTCTCTGTGTGTGTGTGTGTGTGTGTGTGTGTGTGTGTGTGTGTGTGTGTGTTATAGGCCAGAGGCTAGCATTTCTTCTATTATTTCCCCATCTGATTTTTATTTAAGACAGAGACTCTCACTGACTCAGAAGCTCACTGATTAGCTGGACTGGCTGGCTAGTGAGTCCATGAGACACTTCTGTCTCTACTTTACAAAGACAGGTATCTTACAGGTGGGTTTACAAGGTATGTGCTACCATGCCCAATATGTTTATGTGGATAGCAAAAATCTGCACTCAGATCTTATATATGTGCAACAAGCATTTTTTTCTGCTAAGCAATCCCATCAGCTCCATAGTTCTTATATTTCTATAGTTGAAGTTTTCACTATCTTTTAAACACAACTTTTATTTCAAGTTAAATTAATTAAAATGATAAATTATAAAATAGTAATTGTACAAATTAGAGGCGTACCTCATAATATTTTGTTTTGATACTTGTACACATTTGGAAATACTAGTACAAAATAAAAAAATTTATCTTTATAAACATCTATTATTTCATTTACTTGTGGCAAAAATCATTCAAAAGTCACTCTAGCTTTTGGAATGTATAGTACATTATTATTTCGTTTGTATCTCTAATAGTTGTGGACATTTGTGTCCATTCAGACATAAGGAACATGTTTTTCTATGGTGATTTCTCTAATAATGCTGATTCTATGTGCTGGGTACTGCCAGTATACAGACAGCTAAGACAGTAATAATGCATCTTAGATGACACTGGAGGAACATTGCATGAACCGTTTGCTCTGCAAGCATTTTGAAGTACCCTAGCTTTAACTTCATATGTTATGTTTCAGAGTTCACATTGCCTCCTATAGAAATGGATACAAAATAAATACTATTTATTGTGAAATATAAAGTAAATATCTGCAGTGCTAGGTGCCATAGATTTTGTCAACTTGACACAAAACTTAGACATAACTGGTTAGTTTTAGTCAACTTGATACAATTTAGAGTCACCTAGGAAGAGTGAATCTCCAACAACAATTGTTTCTAGCAGGTTACTTTGTAGAGCGTTTTCTTGGTTAGAGATTGATATGGAGGGGTCAAACCTGCCCCTGGGGATGCTACCCCTGAGCACATGGTCCTGGGCAGACTGAGTAAGCTATGGAAAGTAAGCCAGTAAGAAGCAATCTTCCATGGTCTCTGCTTCCCTAGAGATGGACAGTGACTTGTTAGTGTAAACTGAAATACCGCACACTCACACAAGGCAGTTTTGGTCAGTGACTTATAAGAAGCAATGATTGCAGTCTCAACAGCAATTTAACACATGGCTGAGAGAGGAACTGTGATATCTCCAGTCAGATGTTGCTATTTCTTCCAAGAAGACTAACTGGGTCAATGGCATGAGAATAAGATTAAGACATGCCACTTCTCAAGGAATTCGTATT
The DNA here is from genome assembly GCA_004025045.1 of Sigmodon hispidus. Lineage (NCBI taxonomy): Eukaryota > Metazoa > Chordata > Mammalia > Rodentia > Cricetidae > Sigmodon > Sigmodon hispidus. Next base: position 27,829 of record PVIH01019945.1, on the reverse strand, counting down.
ATTCTTCCACTGTCTATAGAGTCAACAGGGACAAGTGGAGGTCTAAACTGCTAGAATTAGGGGTATGATTTCGACAGTAGCCAACATATAGCTGCCTCTTCAGAATCCACACTTCCTAATTTCTTTTCTCATTTTTCTTTCCCAGCCCCATTGGGCAGGATGTGCATGTGACTTTGAGCTGGTGCCTTGGATTCAGGGTACATACTTTTGCAAATCATTAAGAGTTTCTAAAGCTTCAATAAATACATTTAAATTTAAAATCTTACCCAGTGAATCTGGGATTATTTCCTCTGGAGAATGATATAGTTGTAGTGTATCTTCTGTCCTTTCCATCAGACTGTCTCCTTGAAGCCTAAATGATTAAAAACCATCATTAGAAACTATAACATTTCTAAATAATGAACTAAGAATTATGTCAGACTTCTAGACTCTGAAATCAATATATTTCTTCAAAGTAAGCAAAAACTTTTATGACATCTACCTTAATCCAAGCCTGTTGCCTTTTCTAGATGTTATTGAAAAGTCTTCCATCTGCTCTTATACATACAATAGGATCACCAGTTGATCTTAATCTGTGGGTAGCAATCCCTTTCACAGGGGTCAGATATCTCGCATATCAGATATTTACATCACAATTAAAAATAGTAGCAAAACTACAGTTATGAAGTACCAATGAAATAATTTCACAGTTGTGGGGTTACTACAACGTGAAGAAATGTAGTAAAGGGTCACACCATTAGTAAGGTTGAAAACTACTGTGCTAGACTCTAGGGTCTAGAGTCAAACTCCTTTACATCTCAGACTGACCAGAGAAATATTTACAGAGAATTTTTTTTTTAAACTAAGCATCAAAATCTAATTAAGTAGAAGCAAAATAAGTCTGAAGCCCTGTGTTCAGCTGACTTTCAAGGTCCCAGAATCATGAGACAGTTTTTAATGATTGGACAGAGGTGAGAGAAAGAGAGAGAGAGAGAGAGAGAGAGAGAGAGAGAGAGAGAGAGAGAGAGAGAGAGAATAGGTGTGTGCACACACATGTATCTCCAAATCAATCAGTACAAAGGCCAGGGATCACATTTTTCAGGGATGGGAAGGAGGATCCAGTTGTGCACAACAGGCCCAGGGCAAAAAGGCACTAGAGAAGCCTCAGTGGAGGAAGACTATGTAGGTCCCTCACAGAGGCATATTTGTCAACTGATGTATCCTCATATCTACACAGAGCAATGATATCTGGCAATACCAAATTCAACTCTGTGTTTATGGAACACTCAGAAACTGCATTCTCAGAACAAGGTGGGTATTATCAATATGTCTCTGAATTCTCTCTTAAATAAGCACAGTTCTGTGAATGTTGAAGGAGAATGAAATAGTCCTGAGACTAGAAGTTTCTAGCAATGTCTTCACATTTATTATATACAGAGGAAATGCTTTCCTAGGGAAATATTAATAAATGTATTATATGTAATATTTATGAATTATACTTTTAAATATACTGGACTTCACTGTTAAAATTCTCAGTAATAACTTGCTCTTTATACCATGGTGTAATCACACAATAAATTGTTCTTTGTATCATTAGTAAAATTAAAGATATTTGTAAATTATGCTTGCCTCTTAATAATATTGATTTCTGTGCATTTCTCTATATGCCACACATTATTACATTACTGCATGTAAATTATAGATACACCATAATATGTAGTGCATATTAGCCTTCTCTGTAGAAAATAGTGTTTGTTATATTGTGTAAGCTAAGTAGGATGGTTGTCTGGTAAAGAGGTGGTTGTTGCTGAAACTGCACACCTATGTTTGTTTTCTCAAACCTACATTGTAAAAAGGAGAGAACTTACTCTTGGAAGTTGTCTCCTAGCATCCACATAAGCTGGATGGGATGAGAAAACCCACACCCACAAATAAAGAATGACATAAAAATGAAAGACTTGTCTAGGAGAATGTTTCTTAAAACACATTTTTTTTTGGTCAGATAAGTAGGCATTTTATACTTCAATAAATTTTAACTAAAAAAAAAAATCAGTGCCCCCAAAAAATACTTAAGGAGCTATAATTTTCCTCAAATCTTCTTCACTACCTTTTCCCTTTACAATTCATATAAACAAATTAAGAAAAATATTTTGATAACCCATAGTATGAAATACTGCTTTTTAAGCTTTCTTTTTTATGACTATTCTATCAAGATTATTAAAGGCAAGAATGACAGCACATTGACTATTTAAAAGTATGAATAATATTTGTTCTTAAAAATTTATAAGGGACTAAGAGATACCTAAGTGGATAAGCGTGCTTACTTCTCTTACAGAAGACCCAGGCTTGGGTTCTAAGAGCATACACTATGTGACTAACAAATGCCTGTAACTACAGATTCAGCGATCCCTATGTCTACTTCTGGCCACTGCAAACAACCCCTTATATGTGCACATATGCACACAAATATACATAAGTACAAAATTAAATATTCACCTTTAAAAATATCACAAATGCTTTAACATACTTATGTAATTAACAACAATTTAAAATGTAAAAGAACATTAAATTTCCAACTAAGTTGAAAAGGACTGAGGCCTTGGAAATTCAGACCCCTGTTCAGAAGTTAGCAGATTCCACACCAGGACCATCCATCCGGAGAGTTCCTCTCCAGGACAGTGTCAAACCATAGGGTCTAACACTCTCCCTAGCAGACAGGAGCTAGGATTTGGCTGTGAGGGATCCTCTAGCCACACCTAAATGAGGGGACCCTGAAAGGCCAGGCCCCGCCTCCAGGGCGAACTGCTTCAACAGAGAAGGACTGAGGCTATGAAATTCAGACCCCTGCCCAGAGCAGAGTCAGAGATCAAGCAGACCCCTTGCTCAGAGGACATAGGAGACAAACAAGTTCTCTTATACCGTAACAGACACAGAGATGACTAATCGTAAACCACTGAAGCCATGGGCAGACACCAGTGCAAAAATACATATGACAGTATAAAACACAAGGCAACACTGGAAGAAACTGGTGGTTCCACAACTACAAGACCTGAACAGAGCAATGAAGAAGAAACAGAAGGAAACAACACCAAAAACTGCTTTATGAAGATTATTGAAGCCTTCAAAAAAGGTATAAAAAATTTCCTTAAAGAAATACAAGAAAATACAAACAAAAAATTGAAAGAGATGAACAAATCCTTGAAAGAAAACCAAAAACAGGTAAAACAAAAAATGAAGGAAACATTCCTGGAACTAAAATCAGAAATAGAAGTAATAAACAAGGCACAAAATGAGGCAAAAGTGGAATTAGAAAATCTGAAGAAAAGAGCTAGAACTATAGATACAAGCATAACCAACAGAACTCAAGAGATGGAAGAGAGAATCTCTGGAGTGGAAGACTCAGTAGTGAAAATAGATATATCAGTCAAAGAAAATACTAAAATCAAAAAAGCCATAACACAAAATGTTCAGGAAATCTGGGACACCATGAAAAGACCTAACCTGAGAATAATAGAAATAGAAGATGGAGAAAAACACCAATTCAAAGGCACAGATAATGTGTTCAATAAAATTGTAAAAGAAAACTTTTCTAACTTAAAGAAAGAAATGCCTATAAAGACCCAAGAAGCTTACAGAACAACAAATAGATAGATCTCCATGCCCAAAAGTCCGCTCCCCACATAATAATCAAGCCATAAAACATACAGAACAAAAAAAAATTTTAAGAGCTGCAATATAAAAGGGCTAACTTATCTATAAAAGCAGACCCATCAGAATAACTCCTATCTATTCAATGGAAATGATGAAAGCAAGAAGGCCTTGGTCAGAAGTTATACAGACACTAAAGGCACATGGCTGCCAACCTAGAGAGGTATACCCAGCAAAATTATCAATCACCATATATGGAGTAAACAAGATGTTTCATGACAAAGTCAGACTTAAACAATACCTATGTACCAATCTGGCCCTCCAGAAATCATTAGAGAAAATACTAATTATCCAACCTAAGTATCCCAGATATACCCAGGAGACCACAAACAATCAATAATAGCACAGAATAAAAGCCCAGTGAAAGGAAATATACACAAGCTACCACCAAAAATACACTAATCAGTGGTCACTAATATTCCTTAATATCAATGGACTCAACTCTCCTATAAAATGTCACACACTAACAAGATGGACACAAAAATAGAAGCCATCCTTCTGCTACATAAAAGAAACACACCTCAACCACAAAGACATAAACAGGCTCAGAGTAAAGGGTTGGGAAAACATTTTCCAATCAATTGGCACTAAGAAACAAGCTTGAGTTACCATCCTAATATCAAACAAAGTAGACTTTAAACTAAAATCAATTAAAAGGGACCAAGATGGATATTACTTATTCATCTCAGGACAAATTGGTCAAGAATATTTCAATCATGAATATTTATGCCCCTAATATAAAGGACAACTATTTATGTAAAGGAAACACTACTAAAGCTCAAATCCCATATCAGTTATCACACCCTAATAGTGGGAGACTTCCATACCCCACTTTCACTCCAGGATAGGTCAACCAGACAGAGACTCAACAGAGAAATAAGGAGTCTAACATAGGTTATGATGCAAATGGATTTATTAGATATTTACAGAAGCTTCCACCCAAACTCAAAGGAATATACATACTTCTCAGCACTTCATGGAACTTTCTCTAAAATTGACCACATAATTGGTCATAAAGCAAATATCAATATACACAAAAATGGAAATAATCCCTTGATCAGATTGGACCACCAGGGCCTAAAGATAGAGGTCAACAACATCAAAAATCACAGAAAGCCTACCATCTCATGGAAACTAAACATCACTCAACTGAACCACCTCTGGGTCAAGGAAGAAATTAAGAAAGAAACCAAAGTCTTCCTAGAATTTAATGAAAATGAGTCCACAACAACCCAAAATTGTGGGACACAATGAAAGCTGTCTTAGGAAATTTCATAGCACTTGATGCCTATATGAAAAGCCTAGAGAAATCCCACACTAGAGAACTAGCAGCACAGCTGAAAGCCTTAGAACAATTAGAAGCAAACTCACCTAGAATGAGTAAATGGCAGGAAATAATCAAACTTAGAGCTGAAATCAATATAATTGAAACAAAAAGAACAATACAAAGAATCAATGAATCAAAGAGTTGGTTCTTTGAGAAAGTCAACAAGATATATAAACCCTTATCCAAACCAACCAAAAAGCAGAGAGTGTCCAAATCAACAAAATCAGAAATGAGAAGGGTGATGTAATAACAGACCCCAGAAAATCCAGAGAATTATCAGGAAATACTTTGAAAATCTATATTCCACAGAAATGGTAAACCTAGAAAAAATGGACAGCTTTTTGGACAGGTACCATTTACCAAAATTAAATGAAGACCAGATTAATTACCTAAATTCCCTAAAGGAAATTGAAGCTGTCATTAAAAATCTCCGGAGTAAAATGTCCAGGTACAGATGGTTTCAGTACAGAATTATACCAGACATTCAAAGAAGAATTACTACCATTACTCCCCAAACTGTTTCACACAGGAGAAACTGAAGGAATATTGCCAAATTTCGCTTATGAGACAATATTAGCCTAATATGTAAGCCACTCGAACTTAATTTAGAAAAAAACTAAGCAATCACACTAAAATCAGGAGCTAGAGAAGGATATCATCTCTCTCCTTATCTAGTCAATATAGTTCTTGAAGTTTTAGCTAATGCAATAAGAGAACAAAAGGAAATTATGGGGATACAAATTGGAAAAGAAGTGAAACTATCTCTATTTGCAGATGATATGATTGTATACATAAGTGATCCACAAAATTCTACCAGAGAACTTCTATAGCTGATAAACACCTTCAGCAATGTAGTAGTATACAAGACTAACTCAAAGAAATCAGTAGCCCTCCTATACACTAAAGATAAAAAGACTAAATAAGAAATAAGGAAAACATCACCTTTTATAATAGCTGCAAATAGCATTAAATACCTTGGAGTAACTATAACCAAAGAAGTAACAGATCTATTTGACAAAAAGTTTAATTCACTGAAGAAAAATTGAAGAGGATATCAGAAAATGGAAAGATCTCTCATATTCCTGGATAGGGAGGATCAACATAGTAAAAATGGTAATCAAACAAAAGAAATCTACAGATTCAATGCACTTCCCATCAAAATCCCAACACAACATTTTATGGACCTTGAAAGAACAATACTCAACTTCATTTGGAACAACAGGAAAGGCAGGATTGCCAAAACAATTTTGCTCAACAAAAGAACATGAGGAGGCATCACCATCCCCAACTTCAAGTTATACTATAGAGCTACAGTAATAAAAATAGCCTGGTACTGTCATAAATACAGGTTTGTGTATCAATGGAATAGAATTGAAGATACAGGCATTAGCCCAAAAATCTATGAACACCTGACCTTTCACAAAGAGGCCCAAAATCTTCAATGGAAAAAAAAATTAGTATCCTTTAACAAATGGTGTTGGCATAGCTGAAAGGTAGTCTGTAGAAAAATGCAAATAGATCCAAACCTGTGACCCTGCACAAAACTCAAATCCAAGTGGATCGAAGACTTCAACATAAACCCAGTACACTGATCTTGATAGAAGAGAAAGTGGGAAATACCCTCCAATGAACTCACACGGGTGACCACTTCCTAAATATAACACCAGTGGCACAGACAATAAGAACAACAATCAATAAGTTGGACCTCCTGAAACTGAGAAACTTCTGTAAAGCTAAGGACAGAGTCAATAGGTCAAAACAACAGCCTACAGAATGGAAAAAAGATTTTCACCAACTGTACAAGTGATAGAGGACTGACTCTAAAATATATAGAGAATTCAAGAAACTAGAGCCCCAAACCTTGAATAACTCAATCAAAAAAATGGGATTCAGAACTAAAAAGGGAATTCTCAGCAGAAGAATTATGAATGGCTGAAAGGCACATGAAAAAGTGCTCAACATCTTTAGCCATCAGAGAAATGCAAATCAAAACAACTTTGAGATACCACCTGACACCTGTCAGATTGGTTAAAATAAAAGACACAAATGACAGCCTATGCTGGAGAGGTTGCGGAGCAAGGGGAACACTCCTCCATTGTTGGTGGGAGTGTAAGCTTGTTCAGCCACTCTGGAATGCAGTATGGAGCTTACTCAGAAAACTGGGAATCCATCTTCCCAAGGATCCAGCAATGCTACTTATGGGTACATACCCTAAATGTGCACATTCACACTCCAAAAGCATTAGCTCAACTATGTTCATAGGAGCATTATTAAGCAAGAACCTGGAAACAACCTAGATGTCCCTCAACTGTACAATAAATTAACAAACTGTGGTACACCTACACAATGGAGTATTACCCAGTAGTAAGAAAAAATGATATCCTAAAATTTGCAGGCAAATGGATGGATTTGAAGAATATCCTCTTGAACGAGGTACACAAACCCAGAAAGATAAGCAGGGGATGTACTCACTCATTAGAGGACTTTAAACAAAAAACCAAAAAGCAAAGCATGTCCAAGCTGCAAATCACAAACACTAATCAGCTTAGGATCTGAAAGACCTTGGACTGGCCCCTAGGATCCCACTCCCGCGAGAGGAACACCTGACCTAGTCTTGATGTTGGGGTGAGGAAAGTAGATCTGCCAGGAGTGGATGCTGAACTAAGCCATATTGGGACCTTGGGACCTCCTGCCTTTGTTGGGGAGGAGAGGGGGAGATGTGGAGAAGAGAGAGTGACTGGAATGGGTGAGATGGGGAAGGGAGCTTGAACAAGGATATATCTGGATAAAAAATATGACTTTACTACTAATAAAATATTAGTAAAAAATATCTATGCCTAGCTGCTGTGCCATGCCTGCACATGTCTATGTCCTTGTAATCCCAGCACAAGGGATATGAGGTAAGGAATCTGTAGGATACCAGCCTGTTTAAAAAACTGTCTGAAAAACTAAAAAACAAAAATAAAATAAAAATTAAATAAATGTTTTTTCTTGTTACTTTTATATTGTGAGTTTTAGGTATCTGATGAATCATTAGAGGCAAATGTTTGCTTAACATTTATTAATTTTATCAGTGATGGGCCACATGTTGCAAGGATCAAAGGAAATTCTAATTGTTTTTGATTTCAGAGTCCTTAGTGAAACTGAGTTGAACAGACAAATAGCCATGAATAAATCCCAGCAAATTGGGTGCTCTTGAAGTAGGCTCATCTTTGACCAAACACTATCCTCCAGATGCCTGAGAAGCTCGTGGCTTGGCTCCTTTCCTCTGGAGAGTGATATGCTTGACTGCCCTGCCAATATTCCCCAGGCTGAAAGCCACACAGCACTACTGTAGTCAGAGGTCAGGAGCTGATGCACAAACAGGGATTGTGTGGGCAAGTCCGGGAAATGCAGTCTCTAAAAAGTTAAACTGTTTTTTTATTTAATTTTACAGCTTACCACAAGACTTTTCCAAACCTTTACTATTTGCTTTCTAAACCACTCTTTTATATTAAACAAACTTCTTTATATATTTAACCCCTATGTAGGACACCTCAACTCTTCTTGTCATACAGAAGCTCTTCTAATGCAGAGGGAGGTAGAGCTCAATGACAGAGCATGTGAACATAAAGAGGAAAGTATTATTACCACAGTACTCCTCTCCAAAGAAAGCTGCCTTGTTCCTCAACTTCAGATCATCTGGGATTGTATGAATAAATCTTTCTGCTATGTGGTGATAAAGACTTTGCTGGGGTCTTTGACCTTCAAACCTTGTGTTCCTAGTACCTGGAGTGTTTGAGTAATCATGTGGGTACATAGGTGATAATCTCTGGGACCCTTGACTTAATCAGAAATGAAAACCTCTTCTCTGATTCACTGCCTCTCAACCAATGACAGGTCTCTCACTCGATGTTAGAAATGCCTGCATTCATGTTCTTTGGAAACACATTTTTTATCATATCATTCCCATTAATACTTTTTTTCTGGAGTAGTTCTAGTTGTATGTCCATTCCCCATCTTTCTTGTTAGGTATTCAGTGTTTCCTTATTGTCATTCTTTCTTCAGAATCCCTGTGTCCTCAGTTCCCTGTCATGCAGCCCTTCCATTGCTGCCACTAAACTCCAGTCCCACACTAATCTGCCAGATGGTGTTTGTGTGACACTAAGCAGCACTAGTGATTCCAAGATGCTCTAGTACTCCGAAGTACAAATCGATAGTTTTCAACTCTAAAGATAGGCTTCTATGTTGTCATTCTTCCATTTTTTTCAAGTACTTTCCAAGAATAACACCTCTCTCCTGTAAGAGTCAGAAAAATAATTTCATCTGGAATATAGAACTTCAGGTCTCCCTCCCACACACAAGCTTCATAATTGTCTTCAGTATTTATTTTCTAGCTCACAGAGGAGTAATCTATCAACTGGACTGGTGATGGTTGTCCACCATCTCATGTCTCTCCTCTCCGCCAATGTTTATCCTTCTCCATCCTGCCATGGTTATTTATTCTGTACACTTCCGCCATCATTTCTCATGGGTGTTGAGCAAACATGCTTGCCTTTCAGCCTGACAAGCACATACCACACACACACACACACACACACACACACACACACACACACACACCCCTCCCACATTGTTTAACACATGTTGCTGTGTTTTTTTTATGTACTATACTTGGAGCCAAGCTTATAAGCTATTCTTCATTCAACACCTGTGCTCTCACAGTTTCCATCCAATCTGTTTTAGTTCAGTTGTACCTCTGCTACCCTGGGATAATTGTTCACACTGGGACTCCTTCACTAGCTATGGACAATGGAATATTTCAGCAGAAGCACTCTCACTATATGCATTTTTAATGGTTCCATAAACAAGTTTTAGGGGATTCACAATAAATTACAATGAAGAAAATGAGAATTTTTACGTGTGTGTAACTTCTTCCCTTGGAAATAAAAAAACATAATTTTAGCTGGTTTTTCAAAATAATCTTTGACTCAAAGAGGTTTAAAGCTCCCATTTGTATTGGCTTCTTGTCTCCCACAAGATGAGTTACAGTTTCCTCAGCAAGCTGCATGAGTCCATCGCTTGGACAATTCCTACTTGTGTCTGCAAATCCATCTTCTTGAATATTCTCCTAAGGGATTTTATGATCTTACCTAAAGTGCTTTCCCTTTTCCAGGATGTTTTGTTATACGCCTTCAGCAGCACTCTCCTTCTCTTAGACCAGATTTCTTGTTTTTGTCCTGGATCCTCCCCATTTCCAAAGCCTTTCTTCTGGAAGGCTTAGCATCTACACAAATCCTTACCACAGTTCCACTTCACTGTGTCTCAGCTGCTCATTTTGATGTCTCTGTTTGTTAGTTCCGAAAATAATTTTCCCTAAAACCTACCTTAACTGAGTTTGGGTTAACAGAAAGTGGTAGATTATAGACCCTAAGAAGATTTATTTTTCAGTGATTATTTCAATTTTAAAGTTAAAAAGTATAATCTTGAAATCTCTGCAGACTATTTATTTATAACAATATACCCTTGAGAAATCATAAATATTATGCTGTCTGTATCTTGGTCCAAGTATTTCTTTGCCTGGCCTACACTGATCCAAAGCATGAGAAAGAGGCTGCTATTTAAGAACATACGTGATCTACCAACCAGGGAAGGACATGGATATGCAGAGTAGAAACAAAGCCATGTGATGATGGATAAATACCAGAGTTCTGGAAAATGTCATGAGATGTGACTACTTGAAAGATAGACAAGTCAAGTATTGATTCACAGATACCCAATCAGGGGTGGCTCCTGGGCACTGGTTTTCTTAAGCCATGATTTTTATGTACATTGGTATTGCATTATTGCCGTCTCTTATCCCTGAGTTGGAAGTAAGATGTAACAGGACCAAGGTAAGTGAGATGTTAAACTCTGCCCTATACGAATTCCGTTACCTTCCTTTAAGACTTCTCAACAAGAGGTAAGACAAACCTCAGTACAATTGAGCACACATGGAGCTAACAATTGCTATAAATATATTTGTTTAAAATAGATTAATCAGCTTTAATTTTATAGTAGTCAATGAGATCCAGCTAGACACAAGAAGTGATGATATAAATATTAGAAAATAGAATCCTAAACTTGTGAGATGCTTATTGTTACAATCTTAATAATGAACAGGACAATGACAGACTAATCAACAGAAATATTGTGCTTGTCATAAAACCTTGTATATATGCATGATTAGCAAATACTAACTACAGAAATATAGTGAGAAATTGTACATCTTGCAAAATATAAACAGAAGAAAGAGGGATTGATCAAGAAAAGGTCAGAGCTTGTCCAAAAAACTGGTTGTGATGGTGTGGGTCATGTGTTGGATGGATTTCACTATGGAAAACACAGAAAAAATATCCAAGTTCTCATCCAAATAAAAAATGAATAACAGCACATGACAACTGTCTGAGGAAGGAGTTTGAAGAGTCTAAGCAGTGAGGGAAGAGGGAAGGTAAATTGTACCATTTAGTCTCTTCCTTTTTAAAAGCCCAAAAGATTCAATAAAGTATTATTAAATATTTTCTTAAATCTGTTCTGTTGTCTGGGAATGCAGGTCAGTGGTAGAGTGCTTGTCGAGTATCACAGTACTCTGTGTTTGAAACCTAGCAAAAGACAAACAAGATCCCTGACATCAGTGATCTAGTTGAACCACAGTATGGGCAATGGGACATTCAACAAGCAAAGTATTGTTCTTAAAGTTATAGTAGAAGTCCTACCAGGTCTGAATAGATAAACATTCTCTTTGCTACACACATTCATTCATTTGTCTAAATACTGTCTAGAAGAAAGCAGTATCTAACTTAAGAGTAGAAATTCAGCTAGTGTTTCTTTGTCACTGAATAATTAGTTGAACATTTAACTAACACTTCTAATGCATACAGGAACTCATAAAGATACACTAACTGAGGAAGCTATAATGGACTTAGCAGCACCTAGAGAGGCTATAAAAATAACCCTAAGATATCTCTGAGTGAAGAGAAAGAGTAAGAGCAGAATAATAGGCAGAAATCTGATGGTATGGGTATGTGTAAGAAAGAATACTATGCCATCTGATTGCTTCAGTGAGAGCAAAAATGGTAGACTTGGATTGAATAAAAACCAAACCAGAAAATGACTTAAGGCAAAGGAAAGCTCTGACATGATAAATCTGTAATAGTAACAAAAATATGACATTCAATATAGGATTTCTGAAATGCAGGAAATTCTGAACAATAATCCAGAAACAGAAGAACAAAGCATGGATGAGAGGTTCTGTGAATAATTGCTAGCACAGAGACTGGAGACAGAGGGAAAAGCAACTGTAATTGCCATCCTTGTGGAGACTAGATTAGAATAACCACAAATGAGGAGCAGACAAGTAAGAAATCCAGTTTATATAAAAGAAATGAGAAGTTAAGACAGTATGAAGGAGAAGTACACAACTTCAGACAGAGTGTACAGGGAGAGCTGCTCTCAAATGTAGTATTTGAACTAAAACATGAAATGAGAGAATGTTCTAGATCTCTGGAAAAATGGTACTCCAGTATGAAGAAAATGCACATTCAAGTATCTTTAAGTTATTCACTTTAGTCAGGTAGAGAAGAGTATAAAAAGGAGAGTAGACATTCAGAGAAAGATCTGGGATTATATTGGTTAGGACAAGCTACAACTTCATGTGATAAAGCTAATGGATTATAAAATAATGCATCTTCTTTCCTACCTCACTCCAAAACAATGAGAAGCCACCTGAGAGATATGAAACAGAATGACATGATTTTACCAGGGCTTGCTTTGCTTGTGATGCTGCAAGATAAGCACAAAAGATATAAAATCCTGAGAGGAGAAGATATCTGTCTCTGTGGGTGTAGCAATGATGGGAATATCACTTGGAGTTGTAATGGTATCTCTGATAACTAGTATATCCGTGTGGAGTTTGAAAGAAAAGAACTTTCCATCAATTGGGGAGGGAGCTGAGCATTTAAACGAATAATCTGTCCACTGTCTGAGATATGAAAATTAAGAGAAATATAATGGAAAATAAGTAGAACTTACTTTGGGCACAACAATATTAATATACATTTTAGATTTGTCTGTAGAAGTACAGAGAGACACTTAGATACCCACATGAAGAATCTGTACAACTATTTGAAACTCTCCAGAGAAGTTCTCCTTCTGGATTACAAATTCTTACCCCCCCAAACATTAGAGTGTGACATACCATTTAATGCAGTTACTTTGAATAATATTGTTTTTTCTCTTTCACTGAAAAAACAAATGCCATCCTTGATAAATACCAATTAAATCAGAGGAATCAAATTAGTAGGGTGGATTTTCGGAATTGTCTTGAACCAGTTTCTTTGAAAGGGTAGGAAACCACTTCTCTCAATGAACACGGCTGTTTTGGATTACCAAACCCACTTTCATGATGGGTGGTCATTGGGTTACTTTTATTCTCTTTCTAAATGTTAATTTGCCATTATGGGATTCTGGTAAATTTCTCTGGGCTTTGTTTTTGAAAGGAATCTTAAGAATGTATCGCTATTTATTCACTTTTGATGCCTTGAAATAAATCAAACTTGCTATCAATGCAAAACAAAAATCAAGCCTCATGGAGACTCTTTAAGAGTGCATTTCTATATCCTGGATCTGTAATCTGGTGTGATCTCTGTGTGTTTACACGTTTGTCCCACTGACATCACAGGTTCTCTACAGTTAGAGCCCAGGCCCTGGGTTCTCCATCCAGCATCCAAGGTTTACAGAACAGCTTGTATTTGTGGCTCTCAGAGTAACTATCAAATTTATCCTGCATTTTGATGGTCTCTCACCACTGTCCTAGGAAGTGTCAACACATCCCAGTCCTTCAGAACAGTTAGATGTTCTTTTCCACACTTATTTCCCAAGCCTGCTTCTCCATCTTACAGCTTTTCTTTACCTAATCCAGTTCCAAATTCTGACACAGTCCCTCAGATCCTCTTGATTGCATCCCTATGCTCTAGATATCACTCTGTGTCAGGATCTCTGGGATCTCTGTCTCTAAGAAATAAACCCCACCACTGCTTTGTTTCCATTTTCTACTACAGAGCTTTAACACCTTCCTCCTAGCATTCATCTGAGAATGCTTGTGGCTTCATTCTACTTTTGATGGTACAGGAAAACCATAATGGCTTCTAGACAAAGCTCCTTCCCTAGGAGGACAGCAAGAAAAGTAATAACCGCACTTACCCTAGAGATTTTCTCAAGTTTTGCTTCTAAAATCCACAAGAAGCTCTGAGCACTAACCTGTAAATCATGATTGATAATGACATCCTGATAAAAACCATACTCCTTCCTCTTGTGTCCCTCTTAGGGTCCTATTTCTTGAATGTGAGATATGGGCCTGTAAACTCCTTGTAACTCTCCAATCAAATTTATGGTCCCCACAGATATGTAGGATGGCAGACATATAGTTTCCATGGTTGCCTTTTATCTGGGCTGCTAATTATTTTTTTGGCAGAAGCTTAAGGAATTTAAAATCAAATCTGAGAGAAATGAACATAAAAAACAAATGTCTTGTAGCTGGTCTCTTCTGCTTTTTCTCAGTTTAAGCATAAATCTGTCAACACAAAATGAGATTCAGAAGATGGGGCATGGATTACCATTGGGTTTTAGCATACCTAGGAAATCCTACACCAGATTGTCCAGACAGATAGAGACAGAATGTGGGTCAGCAATCGGCACACCATAGCTATGTGTACAAGGGACAGTCTTGGAGATATTACAAACTTCATGAAACCCAAAGTAAACATGAGAAAGAATAATCTCAAAATGTCTCGATGCTCCAAAACTATAGGAACTCAGGGAGAAAACAACCAATCATAATAAGCCAAACACAGCTTGGACACCAGAATTAGCAAACATTCTTCAAAAGTTTCTGCCATCTTCATTCATTTTTACCTCAATTTTATATCATGAAAGGATCCATCAATGTATGAATGTGCATTTGGCCTCCAATATTCCTGAGCAGAATTATGTAGATATGGTCATTATTTGAAACTGTGGGCCAATTGTTCTCAAACTGGATGCCCTTGGGTTCTTCTGGAGGATTTCTGGACACACAAATTTCAGGGTTTTATCCACTGAATTACTGATGCCACAGGATATCTTGGCAATAGATGGTGAATTTCTGCTTCTAACAAGTGTCCAAGTGGTGCAGGTATTTTAGAGCAGGGTTATCCAATGTAGTTCATCTGCTATGATGCTGAAAGAGATAGAGATTCCTACCTACCTTCAATGGCACTAGGGCTGTGCAATGGTGGGAAGATCACTACCATGGATGTTGATGTTTATCTTTTCCTGAGTAGCTAAGTATTAATTTCTAGCTGAATGCTGTTTCATTCCCTAATATTGTAAAAGCCAATCCCAGTATTTGACTAGACTTGAACTCAGTATGCTATGAACTTACCCTATACAGTCATGCTTCATCAGCTGCCATCAAGTCCAGCAGCAGCTGTGAAGAATGATTGTAACATACTGATACCTAACAGTGAGAGTGTGTGTGGATCCAAAACAAATGTGTGTGTATGTGTGTGTGGGGGGGATATTCTTTCCTTAATCCATTGCTTCCTTTAATCAAAACCTCTCATTTATAGTTAGGAAGGGTAGGATTGCCTCTCATGTACACATGAAGAAAGCCCCCCTTCTGAGTATCTCTTAAAAGCAACTTACAAGTCAGTTTCCTTTTTATAACCAATTTTCTTTCTCCTAATATTCTCCCTCTCCCTCTCTCTTTCGTTGAGTTAAAAATCAAACTCTATACTCTTGAACTTCCTCTGCCCTGTAGTACTAGATGTGTTAATATATTTCTTAAATTCCTCTCTTTAACTTTTATTACTTCAAAGGACTCAGAAAATTAAAACCCAATTATGACTTCTAGCTCGATAATGGGACATGGTGAAAGTTCTAAGTTGCTGGTGACATCACTTTGCCCTAGAGAGAGATGAGGTCTTTGTGGATTATCTGGAACCATAGCTATCAATGGAGAGAGTGTACCCAGGGACACACACTATCACAAACTTCATTAAATATTAAGAAACTAACTGTTACTAAATATGAGACCATGAAGAAGAATCAGAGGCATGCTCTAGAGTCCATCTGTAGAAAAGTTTACACTGTGAAGTATACACAAGCATTGCTGCCATCTGAATCTTAGATGTCCCTTAGAGGCCCATTTATCCCTTTGGTGCTACTGAGAGATAAGACCTTCAGAAAGAAACGGAAAGAAGGCAGGCCACTGGGTATGTATGGTGATAATTTGTTTATACTCTAACAAATAAACTTGACTGGGGATCAGAAAGCAGAGATAGCCAGTAGTTAACCATGGATGCCAGGCAATGGTGGCTAACACCTTTAATCCCAGCACTTGGGAGGAGGAATTCACAGTGATATGGCTAGGCAGAGTGAGGAAGTGATAAGGTGGGATGACACAGGAGTTCTGTCTTTTCACTTGAGGAGTTGGCAAATTAAGAATTGGCTGTGGCTTGCTCATTTGTCTCTCTGATCCAAAATAAAGAAAGCAAGAAAAAAGGAAGGAAGGAAAGAAGGAAGGAAGGAAGGAAGGAAGGAGAAAAGAGAATTGCCTGGATGGCTCATCTCTGCCATAAAGAGCACCTGCTGAGAACATGCAAGCATAACAGACTATTAAGATGCAGGAAAAAGTCAAACTATCACTAATTGCAGATGATATGGTCATATATATATATATATATATATATATATATATATATATAAGTGAATCTCAGGAGGAATCACCATCCCTGACTGCAAGCTCTACTATAGAATTACAGTAATAAAAACAGCTTGGTATTGGCATAGAAATAGGCTTGTGAATCAATGGAATTGAACTGAAGACCCTGACATTAGTCTACACCCCTATGAACACTTGATTTTTGACAAAGAGACCAAAAAATACTCAGTGAAAAAAATAGCATCTTCAACAAATGGTGCTGCTGGCATAAATGGATGGTGGTATATAGAAAAATGCAAATAGATCCACATCTGTCACTCTGCACAAAACTCAAATCCAAGTGAGTCAAAGACCTCAACATAAACCCAATTACACTGAGCCTAATAGAAAAAGGTAGGAAATATTCTTGAATGTATTGGCACATAAGACCACTTTCTAAATGTAACACCAGTAGCACAGACTGAGTGAAATAATTAACGAATTGGACCTTCTTAAACTGAGAAGCTTCTGTAAGGCCAAGGACATGGTCAAGAAGATAAAACAACAACCTACAGGGGAAAAGATCTTCACCAACCCTATATTGAACAGAGGACTGATCTCTAAAATATATAGAAAACTCAAGAAAATAGAGGTTAAAAAAAAAACCAAAGAACTCAATTGGAAAATGGAGTACAGAGCTAAATAGGGATTTCTCAACAGTAGAACTCCAGATGGCTGGAAGACACTTAAACTGATCAACACGCTTAACCATTAGAGAATGCAAATCAAAACAACTCTGAGATGCCACCTTATACCCATTAGAATGGCTGAGATAAAAAATACAGATGACAGCGTACTAGAAAGGATGTGGAGTAAGGAGAACATTCCTCTATTGCTGGTGGGAGTATAAATTTGTACAGCCACTTTGGAAATCAGTATGACTGAACCTCAGAAGACTGGGAATCAATTTCCCTAATGATCTAACAATACCACTATTGGGCATATACCAAGGGAGACACATTTTTACCTCTAGGCCATTAACTCAAATATGCTCATAACAGCATTATTTCTAATAGCCAGAACCTGGAAACAACCTAGATGTCCTTCAACTAAAGAATGGATTAAAAATTTGTGGTACATTTACACAACGGAATACAACTCACAAGAAAGAAAGAAAAAAGGAAGGAAGAAAGAAAGGAACGAAGGAAGAAAGAAAATTTGCAGGCAAATGGATGGATCTGGAGAATATTATACTGAATGAGGTAACAGAAGCTAAAAAAGACAGATGTGGTATGTACTCACTCATAAGTGAATATTAGGTGCAATGCAAAGGATAACCAAGCTAAAATCTACACCACCTCCAGTAGCTGAGTAACAGGAAGGTTAAGATAGATATATATAGATTCCCCCTAGAAAGGGGAAATAAAGTTCTCCTGAGAAAATTGTGATCATACTGGGGGGGGGGGGTTGGGGGAGGTAAGCAACAGAGAGGGAAAGCAAAGAATTGAATATCCTGATAAAGAGAACCATTGTGAGATTAGAGAGAAACCTGATACTAGGGAACACCTCAGAACCTACAGGATGAACCAAGCTAGGACTCCAAGCAATAATGGAGAGAATGCCTAAACTGGCCTGTCCCTATTATCATATAGATGACCATCCTAATTGCCATTATAAAACTTTCATCCAGCAGCTGATGGAGGCAGATGTAGAGATCCATAACACCAGGCTGAGCTACTGGTCCAGCTGAAGAGAGGGAAGAGAGATTACATGAGCAGCAAAGAGATCAGGATCACAATGGGGCTGTCCCATGCTGTTGGGAGCTCAGAGTCTCTGAAAAAAAAAACAGCTGATAAACCTTCAAGGAACAGATCTGGACCATCTGAATGTAGATGACAGTCAAAAGGCTTGGGTAGTTTCTGGAGCCTCTTGCAATCAGACCCGAGTTTATCTAGGGTTCATGAACTGGCTTCTCAAAGCCCATGCCTAGCAGGAAAACACCTTTCTCAGCCTTGGTACTTGGGTGAGGGACTCTGCCCTACCTCAGTTAGGTATGCTAGACTAAATTGACTCACCTTGGGATTCCTTGCCTTCTCTGGGGAGTGAAAGGGGGATGAGGGGAGTGGGGGAGGCTAGGGGAGGACTAGGAGAAGGGTCAGAGAGGGAGCAGTAGGGAATATGGAAACATATATATACACATAATATATGCTGCAACATAAGTATTATGAGTTTGAGACTACTGCAGTAAGGCCCTATCTCACCAAAGAGGGGAAAAACTGTTTTTTAACTTCATATTATACTTTAGAATCTTATGATAGGAAAAAATAATTTTTTTTATATCTGTTGTTTCTACCCACTAAACATTTTCAAGAAAAAGATAGAAGTAATAGCGATAGATTGAACCACAGAGCTAATATTCCTATAGAATAGACAGTTTTTCACTGTAGTTGTGCTACAGGAAAGAAGGCCCAATATTAATACTATTTCTTACGTATCCTCTCCAACAAGGTCTACTAAACGGTCATTGTGCTTTCAAATCATATCTCACAAAGTAGAAACCAATAAATATAAAATATGTTTATCATGTTGGGCATTTTAATACTGTTATTTTATTAAGATACTGGTATTTGGAGAGATTTTTTACTTAGCATGTATGACTGAATAAATAGTTGGTATTGAAATTCTACTCTGCAGAATACCAGATGGCTAAAACACATAAATGACACCTGCAGCAGGAATTAGATAAAGAAGAAATGACCCCCCAAAAGACTATTAAGTAAGATTCATCAAAAGAGAAGCACTGAACAAAAGAATGGACAAAGGACTCCACAGAGACCTTTCCTGTCTATCCTGCTGGCCAGAGACAGACAACCTAAAGCAAAAGTACTTTCCAACATGATAAAGCATACACACACACACACACACACACACACACACACACACACACACACACACACGTGGGAAAATAAGAAGTCCATCTACCCTAAGTTTTTTCCCAAGGAGAAACAGAAGTATTGGAAGTTATTTGAACAGAAAAAAAAAGAAAGTAAAGGCATGGAAGAGGATGGTCACTAATATCAGCTTCTGTGGGGATAGTTTTACAAGAAAACACACAAATAGAGGATCTTTATGCCAGTTGCCAATGTGCCTGTGTTTCAAAAAAGGTGCATGTCATGCATCCTGAACTGGAAGCTAACTTTTGCCTGTGAATACTTGGTGTGACAAAGAATCTATCATCTTTATTATATACGCTTTGGGGCACAATCAACAAAAGCACAGTTATTGATGTGGATGTGGTCTAGTTGGGTCTGTAGCATAGAAGAAGGCAAGGACAGCTGGGGAAAGTATGTCCAAGTTAGTCAATGATGTGTGCATAAATGCGGTCTTGCTGATTTGACAGTGAGTTCATTAATCACTACTGAGCACTATACACCGTCAGCAGAACACCACAGAGGTGAACTTTCTGAATGCTGCCAAGCAGCCTTACTCAAGTGTGAGCATGGAGAGAAGGAGCTATTAACTCTAAAGAAACAAAAAAAGAAAGAAAAACTGTCCAGTTTTACAGCTGTTTAGTTTTAAACCTAAGAGCTTACATGTTAATAAAATTCAGTGACAGTGACCAATAAAAGATTACTATTTGAAAAGATATGCTCACTTTAATTCAAAATCATATACAAAAGAACATCACATGGTACCCTGTAAATATGTATAACTTTTATGTTTATGCATATATTAAAATTTTAATGCTGGGTGTAGTGTTACACACTTATAATCACTGCAGGGGTGAGGATAGGGCTCCCTTGGAAGTGAGCCAGGACTGGTTAAATAAATCCTGTTTAAAGGAAGAAAAATAACATTAAGAAAAGAGGAAAAGAAAAAAGGGGGACAGGAAAGGCAAAAATAGGAGGCAAGGTTTATAAAACACTGCCATGTTTAAAAAAGCAAGAAGTACACATCTCACCCATGATCACCTCTCACAGTGCTATAGCTGGGATACTCTGAGTTTCTGTTGGTTGAATTATTTACTATTAATATATGGAAAGTAATTTTATTATGAAAGTTTTGCATCATTCAGATAAAAATGGATTCACTAGATGTTACATATTTTTGAATCACCATTTCTCCTGAGAAACTTGTCTTAAGAAAGTGTTTTTAGCAAGTCAGAAAGCTATTCGTCACTGTGTTACGAAGAAAACTGCACATAAAGATTAGACAGTGGTTAAAAATAAGACTTCCAGTATAATAGTGTCTTATATGACAAGAAAACCCATGCACACACTCATTAACATGACAACTGAGGTACATAAAATTAAATGGGGAGTTATAGGCATACGATGTGCACTTTATAAAGCAATAGAGAGCATTCATGTGAAATTAAATGATGATAATGTAGATAGATATATGATAGATAGATAACAATACCGAGATAAAATGATAGACAAATAAATAGATGATAGATAGATAGATAGATAGATAGATAGATAGGTAGGTAGATAGTAAAAAGAAAAATACAAAATATCTTTTTTTAAAACTTTATTTATTTATTTGCCTTGGTGTTTTGACTGGAACTGGAACTACAGACAGTTGTTAGTGGCCATGTGGGTTCTGGGAATCGAACTCGGGTCCTCTGGAAGAGCAGATGGTGCTCTTAACCGCAGAGCCATCTCTCCAGCCCCCAAAATATCTTATAATGGATTCAGAGTAAAGCATAGGTCCCAAACTCAGCAAAAGTCTCATGCATTTCAAAACACATGGCAAAAGTACTAATAGGAAATCTATACTGAGTATCCAAATGTACAGTTCCGTGTGACATTGCCCCTATATTAGGTGACTAGAGGATACTCAAGCATAAGGACAGAATTGGCTCTATTTTTTCTTTGCATGAGATAATCTTGATGTACCCCTAACCTATGGGGCTGCCGATGTTTGCCACTAGTAAATCTCTTGCTGGAGCATTTACCATGAGCTTCCCATGTTTTCTAAGTATCAAGTTTGTCATGGAACAGTAAGCGAGGTCTTTCTAAGTTTGTCTTTAATATAACCCTGTACAATAAGTGCAAACTTGGATCAAAAATAGGTTTTTTAAGAAAATCTTAAATTTCCTTGTTTACTGGTATTTGGACAGAATCTTTAGATAAGTTGATAAGTGGCTGGAGAAGATAGAAAAAAGTTGTTTTAGGAAATGTGAAATTTGTCTTGTCCTGAAGTGCAATGGAAAGACAGAGGACTTCTATTATTCTACTAACAATGCTTTTAAAATTCTTAAGCGGGACAACACTGCATACATATATCTGAATAGTGGGACAAGCCAAAGCCCATGAAGCATGAGAATATTAGAGTGACTCATCTTTTGGCATAGTATCTAGAACATAAACACTGCTGTTAAATTGTAACTGCCATTGTCTAGACTGTATGGTTTTTGCAGTACACATCCAATGGCCTCTAGAAAGGCCTAAATGATGTGTTTGCAGAGGAATATTTTTCTCATCCCTTCTGCTTTGAGAAACTAAAAACAGTGTTGATAACCAAACACAGTTTATAAATAAGGGTTTCCAACGACTTCATTGTTACTTAATCTTCTTTATTTTTATATAATTGTCATATTTAGAGCTTTAATTCTTTTTCTTATCCTTCATCAGTGTTTTTCTTAACAGCATAAGTCATGACTGAAATGTAGGGGACCTTCTGACTTGTAAAAACTTGATGATTATATTTAAAATTATGGAGGAGCTAGCCAACTGGAAAGCAGGCATCAGTGATGGTGTTGAAAATGCAGACTTACTGAAGTACAATGCATTCCTAGCAATGTTCTTCTCTGTTTCTGTGTTTCCTTATCCATTGTAAACACTAAGCTTTATGAATACATTGTATCTTCTGAGAATGCTACTTCTTATGAAATGTTGTTAAGCATTTAAAATTTAATAGTCTAGTATTCTTTGATAGTAATAATATCACCAGTAGCCTTAGATTCTAACATATTTCTTCTGATTAGTGATGCTAACTGTCCACTGATCATGGAGTTAGTAGAAGATATTAAGGCAGATGAACAAAATCTTTTGTTTGATACATGTTATGGAAGCCATTGTGAAATTGTAACACCATAATCAGTACAATTACATAGTAAGTAACTGAGGTAATTTCAATTTTATTACAAAGTATACCAGGGAAATACAGAATATCACACAGTGAATAATCAATATGAAGTCTTCCATGTGGGCAAAAGCAAGAACTATAGTTCTTCATTTTTTTTGTTTCTATTTCTTACTGAATAGTTCTTCCTCTGCCTGTAAAAAGCATCTGTATCAAAATTCCATCATGATAACAAAATAAATTTCAGTAATGCTGCTGTAGCACTTAAAGGGTATATAAACAGAAGTTAACATTAGATCTGGAACTTTTAAAACTTCTATTTTCATACCAAGATTGGTATTTTTGTCAAAACTAAAATATTGTTCTCTATAATTACAATTTCTATGATCATTTTGTGCATAAACATATATAATGAAAGTTTCTTTCTGAATTTGTCATCTCCTAACCCATACACACAGCATGTCTTTATTGTATGTTATTTTAGAAAATTCTTTATTTTAATAACCTGAAAGACCTGTTGAGATCGAATGTCTTATGATCTATTGTTCTATTTCCCTAAGGTTTGGGGGTTAATTAATTCATTTGTGGACTTACAGATGTCAAGCTTCAACAAATATAGCTCTCAAAAAGCATTCCATACAATCTTAATTAAAGGTGGCTTAAAATGGGAGCTTATCAGAATTCCACTCTCAGGGGCACCTAAGAGGCAAGAAAGCAGACATGGTATGACATTGCTTGTACCAGGGATACAGCTTATGCATTGCAACACTCCTTTTCTTGGGGTGCCCTCTTCTGATTTGTTCCAGCCATTTAGTCTGTTATTTGAAACCCTTGGAATCAGCATGGGAGCTGCAACATGTTTGAGATTAGCTCTTGAGCCAAATACTGGTGTATCCACAATCTGCTGAAGGAAACGCTACTTGGAAGTAACAGAGCTGGGGCCCTGTTAGAAACTCTAATTCGAGCTGTGTTTGTGTACATACACAACTCCAGAGAAAAGCTTTTTTGTTGTTGATTTGTTCATTTGTTGTTTGTTTGTTTGTTTTATGTTTTGAGACCAAGCCTTGCTTGGTTTTGGACCCTCTTATCCATCCATCAGGAACCAATTTTATAGGGTCAATTATCAAATTATGGCAATTAAATCTGAAAGCAAATTACAGTTATAAAAGCATGCATTTCTTTTTAGAAGAACCAGAATTTCTAAGCAAGACATGGTTCACTCTCTTCCTTCTCTGGGGAGGCTCTGTGTAGACACCCCTGTTCATCCTGATCCTCTCTGTCCATATCGAAGGAGCTTTAACATCTCAGCTGCTTCACTTCATCAGCACAAGAGCCAATTTTTGATTTGTGAAAGAGGCAGACAACATTCCCAGCGCTGCTACACAATAAATACTAAATCAAGAATGCAAACATGGGCCCTTCCACCTTAGATTTACCAACTCATTCCTACTGAGGACATAAAAAGGAAGTTTTCTCAGAATTCTCTGTCAGGCACTTTCCACTATCACCATTTCACTACAACAGGCTCTGGACGCTGAGGTGGTGGCTTTCCCTGATAGAATAATGCTTCCTCAGAGTGGCAGACACTCAGTTGTCAAGTTAGCCAGTGGGACTCCTTAATCAGAACGGAGACAACAGAATTCATTCATTTTGGAAAACTTAGGAATGCATGAAGGGGAAAATAGTCACAAACTCCATAGTATTATTTTTTTAACTTGGAGAAGCTTGTTCCCTATTTAGAAAACCTTTTTATTTTATCAACAGAGCCAACATGGGCCAGCTAAAGAAGGTAATAAAGACTGACCTCACATCCTATGCATCCGAGGGTGCCTTCAACCATTCATCCTCCTCCTCACAGCTATGGAGTGTCAGGAGTACAGAAAAACTCCACCACTCTCCTTTGACAAGGGTTTTAGATAAATGGTTTTTCTAAGCTTTTTCTCATTTCTTCCCAGATAGCTGGTAAGATTTATTAGCTCTTTAAATTATGTACTGATGGTTTTATAGTATTAGTAATATTTTCTGCTTAGACTGTTGTAGAATACCAACATATAATATCACCAGAAATAAAGGATTATTGATCTAAATAGGAATAAGTTGATGTGAGCCTCTTTACCTTCCATTTGTCTGCCTAAAAGCAGTATTGGGTTTTCAAGGGCAAGTGGAAACTCCCTACAAACCTCTCCCTTCTGCCCAGGAAAGAGGAGGTTAACCACTGGAGACAGCTTTAGACCCTTACTGCTTGAAACTGATCACATAGACATCTATTACAAAGCTGCATTAGGCAGCCCTTATCTACCATTTGTTTATTTGCCGCAGACCTCTACACTACAGGTCAAATTCATTTATCTCTCTATTTGTCTAAAAATGTGATGTTATTTGTTGAAGAAGCTACACAAGCTAAATTGAAGCCACCACTTTAATAACTACTAATATCACGGGTGCCTCCATACACATGTGACACATTCACATTAGGAAATTTGTATTTGTCTTCCTATTGTCTTTAGCTATATAGAGTCATTCTAATAAATCTTGTGAGAAAAAATATTAACTTTCTTCTGAATCAGTGTTATTTTAATAGTACTATAACAAAATTCTCATGACACTCATCTTATACAGAAAAAGGCTTATTTGAGCTCATGATTTCAGAGATTTTAGTGTATGATTGGTTAGCTTGTTGCTTTGGGACTATGATGAAACACTGCACCATGGACTCAGACAATCTACATTTCTTTCAGATTAAGATGAGTTCAGGAGGGATAAACAAAAGGCATACACTCACCATAGCAAAGAAAATGAGAAATGTAGCTTGGTGCTCCTTTGACAAGCTAGTGGTTAGAAGAAATCTGCCAGGTCTAGGGACATCATTGCCCAACTGCAGACTTTAAAAGTGTACCCTTGGAATTGCTGCTGGAGAAGTTACAGATGGTGAATCCTGGTACCCAGCATAGTATTAGACACATACTTGGTACTTTGTAACAGCTTCAGAATTTTATGGATCAAAGGACAATTTCATTGTACAAAAATTTAGAAAAACTATATCTTTTATTTTTTGAGATTATAATACAACTATATCACTTCTTCCCTTTCCTCATTCTAATACCTCCCATTTCTCTCTCTCTCTCTCTCACTCTCTCAAACTTATGGCTTCTTTTCTACTAACTATTGTTGTGTACATATATGTATACATATATTCATATCTATTTTTTAAATGAATAAGCACAACCTGTTCAGTCTGTATAATGCTACTTTGTGTATGTTTCCTGTGTGAACATTAGTTTTTGACATCCAATTGGTGTGCTTTTCTTGGAAGGAAGACTTTTTCTCTTGCTACACTGGGCTAGTAAAGTCATGGATTTTGGAAGAGAACTCACCACTGCAGCTTTACAAAAGCATTGACATCCATAACTACATTCTAAGGATTTGTGTTTATACCCATAACTACATGTAGTCCTCACTCATCATCAGGAAGGCTTTCCTTTATATGAGATAGAGACCTGTATAAAAAAAAGAAAATCATTGCACTTTTAAAAATAGTTTCTTGGGGTTGACTAGAAAACTCAGTGGCATTGCAATTGCAGAGCTCTAGGTTTTGATTCCCAGCACCCATGTCTGGATGTTCCCAGCTACATTCAACTCCAGCCTCATGGTATACAATATCCTCTTCTGGCATGAAGGGACTTGAACATATGTGCACATGTGTGTGCATACAAACAGTTAAAATAATAAAACTAACTTTATTTTAAAATGTAGTTTCTTTCTACAGCTTAATCTGGAAATATTCTCATATTTCATATAATACCACTGAAGTAGTCAGTTGATCAGTAAAAAGTTAACTGAATCAATGATTGGTTGTGGAGGTCCCTGGATTTACATATGATACTTAATTTAAGTCTTTATCAGTCACAAGTACTAACTGGGGCCCTGGATTTTCACAATCTTTATCTTCCATTCCCTATTTGGGGAGGAGTGAGGTGGATAGTTTGATGAGAACTGGTGGAGCTGTTGATTTTAGTTTCCTTGTTATGTACTTGGATGGTGAATTCTTATTATAGATAATTAGGACAGCTGTCAAGAAACAACAACTGATAAGGATGGTGAGATTTAGGTTCTCAGCACTTCCACAATTGAGAGTATTTTCTACTTCTTGAAATATATTTACTGGAGTGCTTATATGATGCCCCAGTTTGGAGTGTAGTGACTGGTGTAATTTTTTGATGTTCTTGAGATTTCCTAAAATAAGACATTTGAAATTTGCACACTTATTTTTGTTTTTAAAAAGTCTCACTTTACCTACTCTACATTAATAAAATAACATTAGAAAACTTAAGTCATGTGTTCTGTGTTTGAATCATTTATTTATATAAAGATAACACTAACTGTTCTTTCCTCTTGCCATATGAAATCCCAGCTTTCATATAAAGAAGGCTGTTGTATATTTTAGAAACTAAGTGGAAAAGGTAATTAGTTTTTTAAAACTAAATTACTCATTTTTATTAGCATAGTTCTTATAAATAGTGGTCCTACATTATCATTGTCAATTATTGTGCTAGTTTTATACTCTTCTTAGAAATCATATATTATCTTGGATATTACAGTTTTACATTCTATCAGAGTTCATAATAACTGTCAGAGTATTGCTCCAAAGACCAAAGTCTGGAGCTTAGAGAAGAGACCAGCTAGCCTTCTTGGTACGCCTTCTTGGTGTGCCTTCTTTTCTTCAAGATGTACGGTCTCTAACAAATTCAGAAGTGTTTCTTAGAACCAGGATTTGTTGGAGCCCTAGTTTCCATCAAAATTGTCTCTTAACTCCTGCTTTACACTTTTTTTTTTATTATGAATAATTTTTTTATTTATAGACTTGTTCTAGAAATAAAATAATTAATTTTAGCATTACATAGTCACTAATATATTATTTATATACATTTGCACATTAATAAACATTTATACACTAACTCACACATGCTCACAAATAGAAACCTTCAAAGACACACACTGAAACACATTTATACATGCTCAAACATATG
>PVIH01019944.1:0-33936 GCA_004025045.1 Sigmodon hispidus | reverse complement strand
GCTTTCCTGTTATTCCAAATGAAATTGAGTATTGTTCTTTCAAGGTCCAAAAAATATTGTGTTGGGATTTTGATGGGCAGTGCATTGAATCTGTAGATTGCCTTTGGTAGAATTGCCATTTTTACTATGTTGATCCTACCTATCCAGGAACATGGGAGAGCTTTCCATTTTCTGATATCTTCTTCAATTTCTTTCTTCAGTGATTTATAATTTTTGTCAATAGGTGTATTAATTCTTTGGTTATAGTTACTCCAAGGTATTTAATGCTATTTACAGCTATTATGAAGGGTAATGTATCCCTTATTTCTTTTTCAGCTGTTCTATCTTTAGTGTATAGAAGGGCTACTGATTTCTTTGAGTTAATTTTGTATCCTGCTACATTGCTGAAGGTGTTTATCAGTCTTAGCAGTTCCTTAGAAGAATTTTTTGGGTCAAATATTTATACAATCATAATATCTGCAAATACAGATAGCTTCACTTCTTCTTTTCCAATTTGTATCCCCTTAATGTCTTTTCGTTCCTTTATGGCTTTAGCTAAAACTTCGAGAACTATATTTAATAGATAACGGGAGAGAGGACATTCTTGTCTAATTCCTGATTTTAGTAGGATTGCTTTGAGTTTTTCTCCATTAAGTTTGATACTGACTTTTGGCTTCTTGTAAATCACCTTTAGTATATATTTAGATATTCTCCTTGTATTCCTGATCTCTCCAGGGCTTTAATCATAAAAGAGTGTTGGATTTTTTCAAAGGCTTTTTCAGCATCTAAGGATAGGGTCATGTGGTTTTTTTCCTTTAGTTTGTTTATATGATGGATCACATTTATAGTTTTTCGTAGATTAAACCAGCCCTGCATTTCTGGGATGAAGCTTACCTGGTCGTGGTGGATGTTTATATATTGTTGTATATGGTTTGCTAAAATTTTGTTGAGAATTTTAGCATCAATATTCATGAGGGAAATTTGTCTGTAATTCTTCTTTTCATGTCTTTGAGTGGCTTGGGTATTTGGGTAATTGTAGCCTCATAAAAGGAATTTGGCAATATTCCTTCAGTTTCTACTGTGTGAAATAGTTTGAGGAGTAATGGTAGTAATTCTTCTTTGAATGTCTGGTAGAATTCGGTACTGAAACCACCTGGACCAGGGCTTTTATTTTGGGGGAGGCTTTTAATGACAGCTTCAATTTCCTTAAAGGTTATAGGCCTGTTTCAGTATTTAATCTAATCTCCATTTAATTTTGGTAGATGGTTCCTACACAGAAAGCTTTCCAATTCTTCAAGGTTTTCCATTTTTGTGGAATACACATTTTCAAAGTATGATATGATAATTCTCGGGATTTCCTGGGTGTCTGTTGCTATTTCCCCCTTTTCATTTCTGATTTTGTTGATTTGAACACTCTTTCTCTTTCTTTCTTTTTTTTTTTTTGTTTAGTTTGGCTAAGGGCTTATCTATCTTGTTGACTTTCTCAAAGAACCAACTCTTAGATTCATTGATTCTTTGTATTGTTCTATTTGTTTCAATTGTATTGATTTCAGCTCCAAGTTTGATTATTTCCTGCTGTCTACTCCTTCTAGGTGTTTTTGCTTCTTATTGTTCAAAGGATTTTAGCTCTGCTGTTAGTTCTCTAGAGTGGAATTTCTCTAGGCTTTTCATATATTCATCTAGTGCTATATATTTTCCTCTTAAGGCTGCTTTCATTGTGTCCCACATGTTTGGGTACGTTGTGGATTCATTTTCATTACATTTTAGCAAGATATTTATTTCTTTCTTAATTTCTCTGATGGCTAAAGATGTTGACTACTTTTTCATGTGCTTTTCAGCCCTTTGTAATTCTTCTGTTGAAAATTCCCTTTTTAATTTGATTCCCATTTTTTAATTGGGTTATTAATGGTTTTGGACTCTGGTTTTTTGAGTTCTCTTTGTATTTTAGAGATTTTCTCCCTGTCATTTGTAAGGTTGTTAAAATCATTTCCCCTTCTGTGGGCTGTTGATTTTTCTTATTCAATGTGTCCTTGCCTTACAGAAGCTTAGTTTCAGGAGGTCCCCCTTAGTGATTGTTGTTCTTAGTATCTGTGCTACTGGTGTTATATTTAGGAAGTTTTCACTTGTGCCAATAAGTTGGAGGTTATTTTCTGTTTTAAGTTTATGCTGATAATGTTGTACATATTTGTTTCACCTATGGATTTAAGAAAAAAATGATTGGCCTTCATTCATAATAATGAAAAAAGTAAAAAAAAAAAATGATTGGCCAAAAGCAAACAGGATATATGGCTGGGTCTTAAAGTTTAAGAAAACTCAAGAACATCTCAGAGCAGACACAGTTGTCAGAGTGTTCAGAGCTGCTAGGTGATGCAGAGGAAATGCTGCTCTGAGAAATGGTACCGAGCCACAACTTTTCTCAGATGGGTTGAGTTAAGATGAAGGAGTTAGAAAATTATATGTCCATCAGTGTAAAAGTAATTTTTGCCTGTATGTGATTATTTGAGGCTAAGCAGGGCTGAGAGTGAAGCCAAATCTTTGATCCAGGCCCAGAACATCGAGGCCTGAACCATTTAAAATAAATGGCACCCAACCTGGGCTATATACCCACATAAAATTGAGAAAACCAAGAAAAGTAAAACAAAAAAAATGAAAGCAAAATTTCCAGAACTAAAATCTGAAATAGAAGCAATAAAAAAGGCACAAAATGAGGCAAAGGTGGAGATAGAAATCTTGAAGAAAAAATCTAGAACTACAGACACAAACATAACCAACAGAATCTAAGAGGTAGAAGTATCTCTGGAGTGGAAGACTCAAGAGTGGAAATAGAAATAAATGCATCAGTCAAAGAAAAAACTAAAACCAAAAAAGTCATAACACAAAATGTTCAGGAAATTTAGAACACCATTAAAAGAACTAATCTGAGAATAATAGAAATAGAAGAAGTGGAAGAATTCCAGCTCAAAGGCACAGATAATGTATTCAATAACATCATAGAAGAAAACTTTCTCATCTTAAAGAAAAAGATGCCTATAAAAATACCAGAAGCTTACAGAACACCAAATAGATTTTATCCCCCTTTCAGCCATTTGTAATTCTTCTGCTGACAATTCCCTTTTTAGTTCTGAACACCATTTTTTTATTGGGCTCTAGTTTCCTGTGTTCTCAATATATTTTAGTTATCAGTCCTCTGTCACATGTAAGGTTGGTGAAAACATAAAAAAATGACAGAGTGGTCAGAAAAATTCAACAGACTCTCAAAACTTCTTCTGGTGCCCTTGATTGCCTTTCAAAACTTGAAGTTATGTCCACATGGCTAAAAGCACTATACAAGAAACTATACAATTATAGACACAGGGCTTAATAGAAACAAGCAGTAATTCCAAATGGCTTTTTTTTTTCTTGGCTTAAAATGCTCTTGCCTCAACTGCTGTCAATTGGATGAGCAGGATACAAGCAACTACTTAACTGTGCCAAGACAGAGTAAGATGGTCTTTCAAGTTATCCTGCTTCTGAAAATGATCGGTCAGATGACTCTGTCCCCATCCAGAGAGAAGCCAAAGGTGAGAGGATCCTACCATGTAGGCCACAATCTGGAGAATTCCTCTCCGGGATTGGGGTCACACCCAAGGCCCTGATCTCAGACTAATCACAGAAGATGGTTCTAGCCACTGCCCAACTGGGCCCTGTCTCCAGGGCAAATTGCTTCATCGGACAAGGACAAAGGGCTTTGAAACTCCATCCTCATCCAGAGCACAGCCAAAGGTGAACAGATCCCACCTCCTGGATACAATCCAGAGAATTCCTCTCTGGAATTGGGCTCGCACCCAAAGATCTGATTTCAGTTCCACCCAGAAGAAGGCTCTAGGCCTACATGGTAGAATTCTCTCACCTTTGACTCCTCTCTGGATGGGGACAGAGATTATTTCCAGAAGCAGGATAATTTGAAAGACCATCTTACTCTGTCTAGGTACAGTTCAGTTTCTTCGATGGCCAGCATCCTCTTGGGTTTAGTTCAATGATACCAGGAGCAATCGTTTCACACAGGTACAGAATTCTAAACAATTAAAACACTTAAATATTCTCTTGGTCTATAAAGTATTTGAAAATAATCTACTTTAATATGTTTGTGTGTGTGTGTGTGTGTGTGTGTGTGTGTGTGTGTGTGTATGTGTGAGAAGCATGCATGCAATGCTCTCAAGATGCATTAAAGCTTTTCTGCAGAAGGATCCTACGTGTGCCGCGTCGTTCTTGCTGGCAAGATGGTAGCGCGGGACATCTGGTGCCAAAAACCCGGGAAATTTCAACATCATTGGCATCATCGGAGACCCCTTGACCCCAAGAGGATTCAGAACTGCAGGCAGGTATATTCAGAGAGGTATGTCTTTTCTGGATTTTGGGTTGAACTTGTCACCATTGTGGGAAGGTAGTGTTGAGGCCTTGGTAACTGTTTTGGGAGCCTTACTGATCCTCCTCTTGGGAGGGTTCTGCTTTCATTATTTCCAGGATAGCATGTCAGAAACTGAACGTAGGGAGAGGTTAGGTGCGCACAAAAGGCAACCAATCCCGAATAAGGAAAACGGCCCTCCCGGTGAGTCTCTTGACAAGGGAGTGTATTCTCATGTATCTGGGAGTTCTCTACCTACTGTAAAGAAAAAAGGGGGGACTACCACATATCCTATGCAGGAATTACAAGCTTTAAACTTGAAGAGTTCTGATGATTCAGGGGACTCAGAAAATGAAGAATTAAACCCTGAGGGGGAGGCAGAATTGGATGAGGAGGCGGCTAGGTATGAAGGAGAGAGGTACCATCCAGACAACCGCCTACCAAGTAACAAAAGAGGCCGACAGCACCCACATCTGGTGTCCTCCTCACAGGTGGTCCCTTCGGTGCCTCCTCCTTACGAGATGCGTCTGAAGTCCTTTTCTTTCCTCCCAGACAAAGTTAGAAGAAAGCTGTGCCTTGCGTATCCAGTCTTTGAAGGCGCGGAGGAAGGACGGGTACATGCGCCCGTAGAGTATAATCAGATAAAGGAATTGGCGGAATCAGTTAGGAAATATGGGGTTTCAGCCAATTTCACCTTGGCCCAGTTAGAAAGGCTGGCTATGACCGCAATGACGCCAGCCGATTGGCAGACGGTTGTGAAGGCTTCACTTGTCAGCATGGGCCAATACACAGAATGGAAAGCCCTCTGGTATGAGGCAGCTCAGGAACAAGCCAGGGCTAATGCCACGGCCTTAACCCCAGAACAACAGCAATGGACATTTGACCTTTTAACAGGTCAAGGGCGCTTTGCCGCTAATCAGATAGATTCATTGGGGCGCCTATCAACAAATTGCTGCCACGGCAATAAGGGCCTGGTGACCTCTATTCAGTATGAGAATTTTACCAAGGCAGCTAATTTGTCGAGGAGCCTCTCTCAATTTATTTTGCAGAACTGGACGGCGGAATTTGAGCAGACCTTGAGAGATCTAAGAACGGCCATTATTCAAGTGAATTCCACACCCCTGGACTTATCGATGATGGAGGGATTTACGTCCTGGATTTCCTCGACCTTTTCCCTCTTCAAAGAATGGGCAGGGATTGGATTGTTTGGGACTGTACTCTGCTGTGGGCTGGTGCTGGCTCTATGGCTGGTCTGTAGGCTCAGGGCTCAAACTAATAGAGACAAGGTGGTGGTTACCCAAGTACTTGTAGCTTTGGAGCAAGGAATCTCCTCTGATGTTTGGTTATCCATGCTTAAGCAATAGGTCACTGGCCGCTCAGCTCTTGCACACTCAGAGCTTGTTCTCATTGCATGAGATAGAGTGAGCATGCATTTGCAGCCCAACAGAGTTGCATGGTTACAAATGCAGTAGAATGGCCTTGCGGCACTTAAAAGGCTAAATCTAGGGAGATATGTCATCTGGCATGAAGGTTGTGTGCCCAAGTCACCTTCCCCCAGGAAAAATGCCACAAAGCCAGGCCAACACCTCTTCGGGTGAGGAACCTAGGAGATATGTTGCATACGGCTTTTCTTCTATTCACTGGGGCGATGACCTCTGTCTCCACTCATTTTTAGGGTGTCCTGTTGCATCATAATTTATAAAAAAAGGGGGAGATGTGAGAAGCCGCACTCCCTGCCGCCATTCCAAGATGGCATCGACATCCTGTGCTCTAATGTGTAAATAAGCAGACTGTGCAAGTGCAAGGGGAATTTCCACTCCTTGTGCTTTGCCTCTCCCGTGGTGTCACCTCGCCCGTTTGAGCTACAGCCAATCTGAGTCTGACACATCCTAGACAGGGGTCAGTTTCCTATATAAGGGATGGGTTTTAGTCATTTGGGTTCTCCGCCTTATAAGCTTATGCTCTCCCTCTCAAGATGCATTAAAGCTTTTCTGCAGAAGGATCCTACGTGTGCCGCGTCGTTCTTGCTGGCAAGACAGTAGCGCGGGACGTGTGTACCAGGAACACCTAACTAACATGACTGTATTTATGGCAATCATGAGTGACTATTAAACTATAATTTTTATCAGCCTAACTTACTTAAAGACTAAGGTTTCAAATAAAAAAATAAATAAAAAATGTACAGTCTTGCATTAGAATCTGGGATTACCAAATGACCATTCATTTTAGGAAAGAGATAACTGCCTACCTTATATATCAGGATTAGAATATTTTACTTGTTTTATGTCAGCAGTATACTTGACCAGTGTAATACCATGTGGAAAAGACAGGAGATAAATATTCTTGTCACAACTAAACTACTGAATATATCTAAGAAATATTATATTCTTGATTTAGGATAAGAACCTGGATGACCACGTAATAACTACAACAGGAAGCAAAACAGAAAATAGGTATTGAGGTGAGCATATATGTTTCCAAAATTTCACCCAGTGATTTTCTCCAGTAAGTCTCTACCTCTCAATTCTTCTATAACATCCCCAAATAGTCTAGGAAGAGCCCAAGTATTCATATATATGATCGCATACAGAGAAGTTCTCACTCAAATCACAAAACCTTTTCAGAGAATTTTGTTTGTCATTTACCCATTCACTAGTTTAACACACAAAATTTCTTTCATATTAGGCATGTTTATCAAAGGTTTTAGAAGCCCAATCTTAAATTTATATAACTGTAAATTTGTAATTAATATTAGCATAGTCATATTTCTTTAGTCCTTACAATAAGTTGTAATCTAAATATGTATTTATCATTGTTGTATTTGTCGGAATTATATTTGCAAAAATTCTGGTTATAACTATTTATATATAATTATTATTTATACAGAGATATATATGAGTCTTAGTGCTTTAAATGTAAACTAAAACTGGTTTAAGTTCAAGAAAGAAAAACTCTAGCTAAAGTAGCTCATCTGCTTACTTCCTGTGTTGTGGTAAAAAACATGGGGGAAAGCAAACTGAGAATGAAAGGATTGTATTTAGCTTTGAGGTTCTAGTTTAACATCAAGAAAAGACAACACAGGAACTCAAAAGAGTGACTAAATCAGATACCAAAGAGTGATGTTGCCTACTGGTTTGCTTCCTTGACTGGCTCACCTTCGCATCTTCTATTACAACACAGGTCTAATGGTCCAGGTCTTCCTTAGACTAGAGTGAGCTGAGCACTCCCATATCACTCACTAGTCATGTAATCACACACACACACACACACACACACAAACACACACACATAGGATCAGTTAAGGAAGGAAATTTCATGATTGTGATTCTCTCTTACCACATATGTTTTAGTATATTTGAATTTAATAAATAATTATTACAAAATTATAAATATAAAAATATATTTTCTAACAAAGTTGTAATTTATATTCCACCAGAAAACATTGGGAATATTTTCAGGATTTTAAAAGGTTTGGAAACATAAATATCTTTAAAATAATAAAAAACCTTAATTAAAATTGTTTGTTCTTAAAAATTATTATGTGTGAATGTAATCTTCTAAGAGCACAAGATGGAAATAGTGACAGAACAAACAATTAGATTATTCCTGTTTTATTATTAATTTATTTTGATTTAAAGGAATGCATTACACATACAATAATGGTGGAAATAATGATGAACAATATGACACAAATGAAAATTATTCAATTGTGAAATATATCCTTGTATCTCATTATCATAAACTCTTTAAAAATGTTGTTTTGCCTTTGTGCAATTATCTATATATTACTTCCTATGTCAAATAACTTTAAAATAGTTCTGTAAGTACAAATGTGAGTTTTATGGGTAAGAATTACAAATAATTAAACAAATTAATAAATTAGCATATTTTTGTCAGATCTACTAATTGTTTGTACAATATAATCTCAAAATTAAGCCTTAAGTAAAAAACTAACACTCAATAAACTTATACCAAATTGTTATCAACTAAAAGATTATAAAACCATAAAGGGCAAAAGAATGAAAATAATAATAAATTAATTAATATAACTGAACCTATTAAGTTCAAAATTGCTTCTGTTTTTTACTTTGAAAGTAGTATGAGTTGAAGGCATACAATTAAAGGTATTAATTTTTATATTACATAATAAAAATAAAGAAGCTCGTACTTTTTCAAAAACATTAGTTGACATATTTTCTTTATGAATATTGTTACCCAATTGTATTGCAATTTGTCTTTTACCATGTAGACAATGGAGTACTACTCAACAGTAAGAAAAAATGATATTCCAAAATTTGCAGGCCAATGGATGAATTTGGAGAATATCCTCCTGAGAGAGGTATCTTAAAACCAGAAAGTTAAGCAGGGGATGTACTCAATCATTAGTGTACTCTAAACCAAAAAAAAAAAAAAAAAAAAAAAAAAAGCAAAACACAAAGCATTTCCAAGCTGCAAACTACAACACCTGAACAGGTTGATGTTGGGGTGAGGAAACTGAATCTGCAAGGACTGAATGCTGAACTGAGCAATATTGGGACATTAGGACTTCCTGCCCATGCTGGGGAGGAGATGGGGAGATGTGGAGAAGTGAGAGTGACTGGAGGACGTGGGAGGGGGAAGAGACCTTGAATAAGGATATACATGGATAGAAAATGTGACTTTATTCATAATAATAATAAAAAAACTGACTCCTGGATCAATGGAATCGAATTGAAGTTCCTGACATTAAACCCCAAACCTACGAACTCTTGATCTTCAACAAAGAGGCCCAAAATATTCAATGGAAAAAAGATAGTATATTTAACAAATGGTGTTGGCATAGGGTATTTGTGTGTGTGCGTTGTTATGCATTAAATTTATTCTTGCATCATAATATACATATATTTTTTTTCTGTCATTCCTACATCTCCCTTTCATTCCTTATACAATCCTTTTCCTCTTCACAAGTCATTTCTCCACATTCATTCTGTCTTTGTTTTTTTGTTGTTCTGATACTCTCAAATTTTATCCAGGAATACTTTTGTGGCCATAAACAGAAACTATGCCTAGGGGACTGGTGGGCTCATTTCTTGAAACACAGCAGAAAATAATAATTTTTCTGTGCACAAATCTATTCATCTTACAATGTACATAATGAGTAGACACTATTAGATAATCCATATTTCAAAATTAACTCTTATGAGTAAATGTTCAGGATAACTTTGTTTTGTGATATAATAGTTATCCATTATTTTTAGAATCTAAACTTTAGGGTATATATTTTTCTTCTTTATTTATATTTTTATTATTTTACATCATGCACGCCATCAAACTCTCTTATCAAGCCTCTCAGATTCATACCCACTATTGTGATCTCCCCATTTACAAAAAATGCCTATTCATGCTGCTCATTTACTTACTGGAGCATAATTAAACTCCCTGTGGCCAGACCCTTAAAGAAAACAAGCATTTACTCACGCACACCCTTGCCAGAGGCCACCAGTGCAGAAATGAGGCACTGTGCAGTTTAGCTATGTTCTAGCCTTGAGCTGTTGTATACAATGACATCTCTCTCTCTCTTTTTTAAGTCCACTAATGAGTGAGTACACCCCCTGCTTCTCTTTCTAGGATTGTGATACACAGCTCAGAAGGATATTCTCCATATCCATCCATTTGCCAGCAAATTTTAGAATATCATTTTTTCTTACAGTTGAGTAATATACCACTGTGTAACTTTTTAAGCATTTTATATTTTGTTAGAGATAGTTTAATATTCATCATTAAAATGTTGTTTCTAATCATGATTTACTTTCTTTCTCAATGATGAGAAACTTCATTTACTCTTAAAAATATTTTATATTTTTATTTGGTGATAATTATTTTGCTTATTTGTGAAATAATATTCCTCAAATACTGTTAACTTGAAATTAAGTTCTGATGGTGATTAGATTTAATACTTTTATAGGTTGAACAAATTGTATGACTTTTTGTTGAAGAGTTCATTGGTTTATCATGTATATATATATTTATATATATTTCACAAAAATGACTCAGTAGAAATTACTAAGTTTACTGGTTCCATCTAGTGGCAATAAAAAGTTAATTTATTAGTAAATTAACAAAATTAGATTAAAATGCTTTCAGTAAGACATCAAAATTTTACTTATATATTATTTATATAAAGATAGGTATATAATGCTAAAATTAAAAACATAGTTAATAATATAAAACATATTGGATTTTTAGAGAAATTATTTTCTAATAGAGTAATTTTTTATTTTTGAATAATTCTGAAACTTAGTGAACTAAGAGCCAATATCTCCTCATATTTGCTAACACTCTGTTTCAGAAAATTAGATTCACCTTTTCTTTTTTAGATTTATTTATTTTATTATTATGAACAAAGAAGTCACACTTTCTATCCTGTATATTCTTATTCAAGGTCCTTTCCCCCTCTCAACACATCAGGTCATTCTCTATTCTCCACAACTCCCCCCACCTTTCCCCTTCCCCGGGCAGGTCGCAGGTATTTCAAGGTCCCACTGTCCCAATATTGCTTAGTTCAGCCTCCATTCATGCCAGATCCAGTTTTCTCCCCCCAATCTCAAGACTGAGTCAGGTTTTCCTCTAGGGAGAGTGGGATCCAAGGAGTCAGTCTTAACAAATTACTTAATTATCAGTTTGTCAGATATTATACTTTATAAATTGGCATATAATTTAAAGTATCCAAACCAAATAATGACAAAAGATGACATGAACTTTTATAGAGAGTACTATTTATGTGAGATAGTAAAGTCTGATATTGAATCAGATCTCAAAAACAATTCTACATATTTTTAAAAAGTAAAATTTTATTACTGAAAGCAGTTTTACAAAAACAGTTTGAATGTTAAAATAAATATATTCTAATAGCCCATATCTAATGTGTATGATTTAACATAATAATATAATGTTATAATATTTGTGATAATGAGATCTAATATATTCTTTTGTTTCCAAAAATTCTGATCATAAAATAAGGTTTGACTTTTGCATCAATAACATTTTTTGCAGGAAAGATATTTAACACTTTTTAAATAGCTTCATTTTTATTGTCTTTCTACATCTGTAAAATGTAAAATTTACATACCATTTGTTATAAAATAGTCTGGCTTATCTATGTTAGGATGAGTTTTAAATGACCTGACAAAATATCTGTATAAAAATTCATTGAAAGGGAAAACAATGTTCTTACATAATGTTAGATATTAGTCAAACTTTTATATGCTTTAAGCAAAACAGTAAGGTGAAAATTACAACTGAGGATTTTTTTATAGAGAAATAATATGGTACATTAAATAAAAGAAATTAATCCTGAGTATATCAACTTTCAATCTTGCTTGTTTAACTAATATTATATAAAAAAGACTTCTAAGATATTATGTCAAAGAAATTTTAACACTTTTTAACCTTTGCAATTTGCTGAAGCTAAACTAGGTACATTCTTCTAAATATGTCAAGACTACAGAATTCAATGTTACTATGATTGAAAACCTGGAGAAGCTTGGACATGCTTTGCTTTTTGCTTTTTCTATTTAGAGTCCACTAATGAGAGAGCATCCCCTGCTTATCTTTCTGGGTTTGTGATATCTTACTCAGGAGGATATTCTCCAAATCCATCCATTTGCCTGCAAATTTTAGGATATCATTTTTTCTAACTGCTGAATAGTACTCCATTGTGTAGATGTACCACGGTTTGTTAATCTATTCTTCACTTGAGGGGCATCTAGGTTGTTTTCAGGTTCTTGCTATCACGAATAATGCTGTGTAAACCACAAACACTGAAAAGCATGGGTTCTGAAAGACCGTGGACCAGCACCTTGGATCCCACTGTCCCCAGAGTAATACCTGACCCAGTCTTGATGTTGGGGTGAGGAAACAGGATTTGCCAGGAGTGGAGGCTGAACTAAGCCTTATTGTGACCTTGAGAACTCCTGCCCTTGCTGAGGTGGAGATAGAGAGATGTAGAGAAGAGAGAAAGACTGGAATGGGTGTGAAGGGGAAGGGAGCTTGAACTTGGATATGCACGGATAAAAAAAATATGACTTTATTCATAATATAAATAAATAAATAAATAAAATAGAAAACCTGGAAAAGAATCATGTGTATAACCAGGAATATCTTTATAATGTTACATTTTATTGTAGTGAAACAGGATCCCTGTATGTAAAGATAAGATGATACAGTATCTGATCTAATAGGAATGCTATCCAACAGGCTTATTGTACATAGCACATTACATTTGAGCATGAATGTATAAGTATTTTTCGACATTTTTTTTTATTTAAAAGTTCATCAACACAGCATTTTCATCTCGATTCCACTGCATCTGGCTGAGGACTCTTTATTCTACCCTTTCTCTTCCAAAAATTATCCTAGTCTGGTCACCCTGCTTATACTTCCTGCCTAGCTACTGAGGAACTGAATGAAATGTGCAGAGTGAAAACACTAGTTTTAGGCTTAAATTAGGTAAGTTATGGTGTTATTAATAGGGGCTAGTATATAACAGCGTACTTGACAGAATGTCCATTTTTTTCTGAGATAATGTCAAAGGTTCCCATGAATATTGAAAAAGAAGATAATCTGTGTCTGATGTGTTAATGGTGAAACTGAAAAAGGATGAAACAGAAGGTTGTGGTTAGATTTTTACATTTATTCAAGCTTATACCAATATATTTAAAGAGGCCAGTGGATTTCTCTGCTATCAGCTATGGTCCCTTGAATATGATTGACAAGTGATCAAAAGATGTGCTATATCTGCAGAGCTAATCAGAGATTTTTATGGGAAAATATAGCAAGACCTTTGTCGGTTCTTTAAAGAGAGTGGTAGTAAATGGTTTTTTTTCCCTAAGTTTCTAGAGAAGAAAGTGGAATGTAACTTAATTATAAGAAAATCTAACTTTTCTCTGGGCCAATCACTTCAAGATCCTGCTGAAGTTTCAAAGCCTTTAATAAACCTTCTGAGTAATAATAAAATCTATTTAAAATATGACTATTATAAAAACATTAGTTAAAAAAACATTGGTGAACTAGTTGTAAAAATATTTTTAAAAATTTGCTAGAGTGTACAATTGCTTTTTCCTATGATATTAAATTTAATATTTATTTAAAAATAAAACCTATAATGTCAGGGCAGATTAAAGACTGCTATTTTTTCTGAATCTACTATTTGCCTAGCAAGAGATATTTTTAATGTTTTTTCATTAATTTCAGAGAAAAATAAATGAAGAAGTGTGAGAAACTTCTGATTCTTTGGTAGTGGGGCCCTGGAGTCACAGGAAATTAATTTTATCTGTAAATTATATTTATATAATAAATTTGAAAAGTTTCAAGAATTTTTTGTTTTGCTTGTTTTTTTTTTTTTTTTTTTTTTTTTTTTTAAACCTGGCCAGGTACCATGGAAAAGATAGAAAAGATAAAAACAATGTCTTGGTAAATAATTAACCTATTTAAAGTGCAAAAGATTTTGATAAACAATGGAAAATGATATTTAAGTGAATCCATTATTTTGAGAGGCAACAAAAATATAGTTTATTTACTAGGTGACAAAATTAATTATAAATTTACAAAATACATATTTACATAACTTTGACAATTGCTGCATTAGCAATAGAGTGCTGACCACAAATCACCAGCTCCACCTTACCAGCAGCAGCACTTGAAAAAATGGTCCCTGAGGTCATTAAAGCAGGAGAACAGGCCACACCTCTTGCTTATTGCTGAAAATGGTGAACTAGTCAAGGCAATATTGAAGAGCTCACCTTGGTGGTTAAGACTAAGGAGATTTGGCAAGTTAAACAATCCTGCTTTTACCTAGGCCTAGAGTTAGGGTTATGAATTGACTCACCATAACATCCAATCTATCTGAGATATGCTGGAGTCCATGCAGTGGTTGACCCATAGAGACACAAAGCTGCAGGATCTCTATGACACAAGACAACAGCAGGAAATCTAAATGATGTTTAATTGAGGGCCCAGCATCAATAGTATAGCAGAAAATATAGGTCTCAATCAGATCACTGACTGACTCTTTGCAATGAATACTTGTAGTAAAGATATATAAGGGTGACAGCTGACCTGAGCTATCTTGAGTTCACTAACAATGCAGTAACAACTGGGGAACCTTCATAGAAAGAAGCTAAACCGTATGAATTTAGATGACAATCAAATAGTGTGGGCAGTTTGTTTAGCCTCTTTCAGTAGGACCAGAGTTTATTCCTGCTGCATAAACTGGCTTGTCAGAGCCCTTTCCCTACAGAGGGACACCTTACTCAGCCTTGATACAGGGGGAGAGACTCAGAACTACCTTAACTGCACATACCCGACTGAAGTGACTCACCTTGAGATTCTTTGCCATTCCTGGGGAATGAATAGGGGGTGTTTGAGAGAGAACAGTGAGGAGGAGAATGAGGTTTTTTTTTTTTCAGAAAAAAAACAATTAAATGGAAAAAATTACAAAAATTTAAATATTAATAAAAGAAATATGAATAAATTTGTTTAATGGGTGACTAACTGAATACTTCATGATGAGATTGATTTTTCTTTTATAGTCTTTCTTTTTTTTTTAAATGTTATTTTATTTGGGGGAACAGGTTGCAGTGGCAGAGGGTAGATATGAAGTGACAGAGGAATACAATGGATCAAGATGCAGAATGAGAAGATACAAAGAATAAATAAAATGAATGGCAAAAAAAAAATGAAAGAAAAATTTCCCTGACTAGCACCAAGTGAGAAAAGTCTTACTTTATTTTGATTATTTTTCTGAAATATTTTCATAATGTGAACTTTTATTTGAGCCAACATTATTTAGGTTAGTGCAATGAATAGGGTGTAGATAATAGAATGTGATGCAAATGTGAGAATGGAAACTTGAGAACTTGCCAGTAATGTTAATGCATAGAAGCTGGAGACCAGGGCCTAAAGTTAGAGTTTAACAACTTCAAAAATCACAGAAAGCCTACTAACTCATGGAAACTAAATATTACTCAACTGAACCACATCTGGGTTAAGGAAGAAATTAAGAAAGAAATAAAAGTCTTCCTAGAATTTAATAAAAATGAATACACAACATACCCAAACTTGTGGGATACTATGAAAGCAATCTTAAGAGGAAAATTCATAGCACTAGATGCCTTTAAGAAAATCCTTGAGAAATCCCACACTAGAGAACTAACAGCACAGCTGAAAGCCTTAGTACAATTAGAAGCAAACTCACCTAGAAGGAGTAGATGGCAGGAAATAATCAAACTTAGAGCTGAAATCAATACAATTCAAGCAAAAAGAGCAATACAAAGAGTCAATGAATCAGAGTTGGTACTTTGAGAAAGTCAATAAGATAGATAAACCCTTATCCAAACTAATCAAAAAGTAGAGAGAGAGAGTATCCAAATCAGCAAAATCAGAATGAAAAGGGGGACATAACAACATACCCCCCAAGAAATTCAGAGAATTTTCAGGTCATACGTTGAAAATCTGGATTCCACAAAAAACAGAAAGCCTAAAGATGTTATTGTATACAAGAGCTCAAGGCTAGAACATAACTAAATGACATAGTGCTTCACTTTTACATTGAAGGCCTCTGGCAAGTGTGTAGGTGAGGAAGAACTGGTTTTCTTTAAAAGTCTGGCCACAGGGAGTTTAATTATGTTCCATAAGTAAATTAGCAACATAATTGGGCTTTTTTTGTAAATAGGGAGACCATAAGAGTGGGTACGAAACTGAGAGCACTGATAACTGAGTTAAGAAGTGGTGAATAATATAAAATATTTTTAAAAAGAAAGTGTTCTGATGCATCTGAGAAAATAATAGGATTTCTCAAACCATAAGCAAAGGGTACACTAATCCTTAAATAATTCACTAAAGGGTGCTGTGAGGCCTATGAGCACTGAAAGTGCCCCAGTCTTGTTAATGTCTTCCAGGAATTTTTACATGACTTATTATTATTATTTAATTTTAAGACAGTAACTATTAAAAAGTATAAGAAATCTTTCCATGGTGTTTAAGCTAAGATTAATTATAATATAGACCTTGATAAATAT
This sequence comes from Sigmodon hispidus, assembly GCA_004025045.1. Lineage (NCBI taxonomy): Eukaryota > Metazoa > Chordata > Mammalia > Rodentia > Cricetidae > Sigmodon > Sigmodon hispidus. Next base: position 17,517 of record PVIH01019944.1, on the reverse strand, counting down.
CACAATGTTGATTTAAATATACAAATTTTAGAATTTTAAGTCAACCTAAGAATAGTAGAGATTAAATGAATTCTAACATTGTAATGTAAAATTATTCATATTATTTTTAGAAAATATAATCATATTTATTGATATAGTATTATCTTTTGATATAGAGATCTTAGACACTTAAGGATAGATATTTAAGAGATTCAAAAATTAAGATAATTGCAATATTTTTGCATTCTTAATTGTGTTATAAGAAAGATACATTACCAATTAAAATAATGGTATTTTCCCAATAAATGCATTTATCTACTTGTGGTCAGCAGGGTTTTTAAAAAGTTCCAATAGATCTCATGGGGGAAATCAGGAGAGACACTAAGGCAGTTTGCCTTTGCAGTGAAAGATTAGAAAAGATGTTATTAAAAAGCGATATTAATCCCCTTGTCAGACAGATAACTGCATTGCCGAAGTTATGAGAATAGTTCAGTTTCCCACAGCAGAGATGGAAACCCTAACTATTGGTGAGATTCCCTGCCATATTTATGTGTTAGTCTAAATTACAAGCTTGTAATCAGGCTGTTTCTTATTCCAGGTACAGTGGCAATGGAGAAGGTCTAGCATTTTGCTGAGACAATGTGTAACTATGAGTATATTGTGAGAGATGAGGAAGAGAGGACATTTAGTTGAAAATTCATCATATAATATGACCAATGATAGTCCCTGATGGGTTGGAGTTCATTATCCTGGGGCCTGTTAGCAGAAGCCATTATGTGTGTGAGAAAATCATAGTTTAAGATAATAATAAGACCTGAGCTTTTCTGGTTTGGGTAATTACAATATGGTACATTGTTTATATACATATGTATATTTACAATTGATTTTGTCCTGATTAATACCTTAACCAACAGTAGATGACAGATGGTACATGTAAATAACATAAAGTCTAGGTCTGTGGTAGTCTGTAATCCAGTTTTATGTAGATACACTTTGTTGTTTACAAATTCATAGAATTTTCATATTTAATGTTAATAGGTGTTCACTGCTAATCAATAAGAAATTGTATGTATGTATGCCTAACTATGTATGTGCATAAAACATTTCTAGAATTATATCTTATTAGTGGATCAAAGAACCAATAAATGTAGAAATGCAAAACATTACAGAAAATAACCAATGAAAATTAATGCAATAGTTTCTTAGTGCAGTATTTTCAGATATTTCATCTTCCCCAGCTCCCAGAGATTCTAATAATTTGTCTTTGCTATTTGTTTTCCTTTCGATATAATGGCACACTGAACCCACATGAAGAATACATTCTGCATAAATCTTTTTTTCTATTTTATTAATTTTATTTTTTATTCTTTTCCCATTTTTACTATGAATAAAGTCATATTTTTTATCCATGTCTACCCTTGTCCAAACTCCCTTCCCCCACCTACCCCTTCTAGTCACTCTCTCTTCTCCACATCAGTTGCAAACACTTGGTGAATTTGCAAATATACTAACTCCAGGTTTCAAGATAAAATTTTCATTGAAGTTTTACATTCTGAATTAATTATTATGTTTAACAGAAATAAGTATTAGATGTATTTTATAGATTTTTCAAATAGGAATCTTTCTGTACATATATATGTACATATATACTAAGTATGGTAATGAAAAATTAATTATGAAAATAAATTCTAAAAAAAATCACCAGACAAATGTTTTGTAAAAGCAATACTACTTGTACATATAATCACTGTATTATGCAATTGGAAAACATCTTCAATATTTTCTACTTTTTATCTCATCCAAATGAAGAGACTTTTATATTATCTTGTATTCTAAATGTTTGATTGAATGATTCTTTTTAGATAATACCAGGAATAGCTCTTGTTTCCTTACAATATCTCTTAAATAATATCAATGAGCAAATGATGTTTTCTAAATGAAAGTGTAAAATATATTCTTATAAACATTTGGCAAAAGCTATATCATTATTAAATGACACATTCGTAAGGTATTCAAATTTTTACTATCAGTAAATTCCAAATTTTGGAAACAGAAATACATAGTATAATAACTACCAATAATAAAATAGCTAAGTTATAAAATATATAACATATATACTGTAAGAACAAAACACACATACAAATATGACATTTTAATTTAATTATTTACCTTAAATGACAGGATAAATTTAAGTTTAGAAATTGTTTACTGTTTTTGAAATTACTAATTACAAAATAATCTTTGTGTAATTTATTTTAATGGGCACAAGTTTATTTTGTATTTAAGGATTATCTTTGAACTTGTTAAAGAAAATATCAATTTCTCTGAGAGTAGAATTCATGTCAAATTCTTAATTTTCCAAACTAACTCATGTATCTTGAGAAAAATTGTAATGAGCTATCTGGGTATGTATGTAATTCTAAAGTCTTTCTCATTGAGTACTTGTGCTTTTTGATATAAATTATTATAATAAAAGAAAAACATGGAGAAACTAAAATGTAGGTGACTTAGGCTTTTCCATAATAGGAAATTATACTTTGACACACTGGAATTTAGGAGATTATATTAATAAAATAGTAGGTAAAAATTGATGAAGTCATTAAATTTTCAAAAGTTATAAATTATACTGTAAAGCCTCACTGGCTGCAAATTAGCCTGTGCTGTAGCCCTCTGCTAACAATCTATAGATCATTTTATTATTCATGAATTTTAGTAATTTCAGGACACCACAGGTCATCTTATGCTCATTTATTTGCTAAACACCTTGTGCTAGTATGCCTATGCTGAAAAATTGCTACTATTTACTCCCTGTGAGACAAGCAAGCAACAAAGTGCCGATTTTGGCCCCAGACATCCAGAATGCCAAGCTGCACATACATCTTGCTGTCATTGAAATAAATGAGCCTTTAAATTGGCTGCAAAGCTTTAAGAACTGAAATTTATATGTCTAGTTATCAAACAGAAAGTTCAGAGCACCTGCCAATATGAAACATAATTATGACAAACTGTTACATTTTACCTTTAAACTTTTCAGTTATAATACCATAGCTTCATTATAAAATAGGCTACAAAATGACCCAATTCAATAACAAAAAACGCTGGAGTCCCTACAGAGGGTAAGTACATGTAAGGCTCTGTTTGTTGCTGTGTGTTTGTGTGTGTGTGTGTGTGTGTGTGTGTGTGTGTTTGCTTGTGCTGTCTTTACTATTCACACATTAAGAAAACCATCAACAGATTAGCCGAAAATACTATGTCATAAAATGTTAGAGCATTAGAATTTAATTGGAGTTGATAGTCAAATCTAAGCAGGCATGAAAACTACAAAGAGCTGTACCTTGGTTATATGTTCCAATCTAAATATTAACACAACTGAGAATAGAAGTTATGTATTATTTGGAGTGCTAGGCACTTATGATTTTGATAATTAAAAAAACTAAATGTACTTTATACAAAAACCAAAAGAATAAAGTATCATTCTATACTGGTTTTAAGACTTTGACACAGTGAGAAGCAGAAAACACCCTAAGAGTTTCATAGCTGTTTTCTAAGTAGAATTGCTATATTTAATATTGATAATTGCACCAATAGTAGGAACCATAGTGACAACTAAATATCTAAAACAACTTACTTATTCAGTATATTATAACTTCCCTATGGCTTCAAAGTTAAGCATGATAAAACCTAAATGCAAATTCATGTGAAACAAACACCTAAACATACACCAAGCCACAATGAACCTGATAGAAAAAAGTGGAAAATACCCTCCAATGCATTGGCACAGGTGACCACATGATAAATATAACAGCACTTATAGCACAGACACTAAAAGCAACAATCAATAAGTGGGACCTCCTGAAACTGAGAAGCTTCTATAAAGCCAAAGACATAGTCAATAAGACAAAACAACAGCCTACAAAATGGGAAAAGATTTTCACTAGCCCTACAAGTGACGGAGGACTGATCTCTAAAATGTAATGAGAAATCAAAAACTAAATCCTAAATCCTAAATAACCCAATTTAAAAATGGGGTTGAGAACTAAAAAGGGAATTCTCAGCAGAAGAATTACAAGTGGCTGAAAGGCACTTGAAAAATTGCCCAAGCTCTTAAGCCATCCAGGAAATGTAAATCAAAACTACTTTGAGATACTACCTTACACCAACCAGAATGGCTAAGATTAACAACACAGATGACAGCCTATGCTGGACAGGATGTGGAGCAAGGGGAACTCTCCTCCATTGTTGATAGGAGTGTACTCTTGTTTAGCCACTCTGGAATGAAGTATGAAGGATTCTCAGAAAACTGGGAATCAATATCCCCAAGATTTTAGCAAAACCACTTTTAGGCTTATACCCTAAAGATGCACATTTGCACCCCAAAAGTATTAGCTCAACTATCTTCATAGCATCATTATTCATAATAGCAAGAACCTGAAAACAACCAAGATGCTTATCAATTGAAAAATGGATTAACAATCTATGGTACTTCTACACTACAGAGACAGCAGTAAGAAAAAATGATATAGTAAAATTTGCAGGCAAATGGATAGATTTGGAGAATACCCTCCTGAACGAGGTATCACAATCTCAAATAGAGAAGCAGGGGATGTACTCACTCATTAGTGGACTTTTTTTTTTTAAAGGTGTCATTGTATACAAGAACTCAAGGCTAGAATATTGCTAAATGACACAGTGCCTCACTTCTGCAGTCATGGCCTCTGGCAGGGGTGTGAATGAAGAAAGACTTGTTTTCTTTAAAGGTCTGGCCACAGGGCTTATAATTATGCTCCAGTAAGTAAATGACCAGCATGAATGGACATTTTTGTAAATGGGAAGATCATGAGTGTGAGTATGAATCTGAGAGTTACATAACTGAGTTTGATGGGTTGCATGATGGAAAATCACCTATATATTTATATATATGTATATATATATATATATATGGGTTTCAAATTGTGATACATTTTTACAATGGAGTCCTACTCAGCAGTAATTTTTTAACACTCTGAAATTAACAAGCAAATGGATAGATTTTGAAATATGTTGAATAAGATAACAGAGACCCAGAGAGATAAACATGGTATGTACTCTCTCATAAGTGGATTTTAGATGTAAAACAAAGAATAAGCAGGCTAAAATCCACAGCCTTTGAGCAGGTAGGAAACAAGGAGGAACTTAAGAGAGACATTCAGGAATCTCCAAGGGAAGGCCAAATAGAGATGATCTCCTGAGCAAATTGAAGTTATAGTTTGGGCATGGGTAAGTGCAAGTAGGAAGAGAACATAATGCAATGAGATATTTGAATTGAGGAAGGGACAGAGAAGGAGAGCAACACAGTAGATATCTTGATAGAGAGAGCAAGTATAGGGTTAGAAGGAAACCTGGAATTAAAAAATTACTCAAGACATTAGTAATCTATGATAAGCCTGGCTAAGACTCCAAGTTAGAGTGGAGAGGGTGCCTAAATTGGCCTTTCCTAGTAATCAAATTGAGTACTACCCTAATTGTCATTATAAAACTATGTTGGAGAGGTTGCGGAGCACTCCTCCATTGTTGGTGGTAGTGTAAACTTGTTCGGCCACTTTGGAACAACACAGTATGGCGGTTTCTCAGAAAATTGAGAATCATTCTCCCCAAGGACCCAGCAATACCACTTCTGGGTGTACACCCTAATGATGCACAGTCATAATCCAAAGGCATTAGCTCAACTATGTTCATAGCAGCATTTTGTAATAACAAGAACCTAGAAACCACCTAGATGTCCCTAAACTGAAGAATGGATTAACAAACTGTGGTATATCTACACAATGGAGTACTATTCAGCAGTAAGAAAAAATGATATCCTAAAATTTGGAGGCAAAAGGATGGACTTGGAGAATATCCTCCTGAGGGAGGTATCACAAACTCAGAAAGATAAGCAGGGGATGTACTCACTCATTAGTGGACTCTAAACAAACAAACAAGAAAAAAAGCCAAGCATACCCAAGCTTCAAACCACAACCAAAGAACAGCTTGGGATCAGAAACACCCTGGACTGTCCCTTCAGATCCCACTCCACCTAGAGGAACACTTGACTCACTCTTGAGGGAGGGAGGACAAAACTGGATCTGCCAGGAGTGGAGACTGAACTAAGCAATATTGGGTCAGTGGGACCATGAGACTGTCTGCTGCCTGCCCAGGGAGGGGATGGGGAGTTGTGGAGAAGAAAAAATGACCTGATGTGGCAGGTGTGGGAAGGGACCTTGAATAAGGATATACAAGGATAGAAAGTGTGACTTCTTTGTTCATAATAATAATAATAATAATAATAATAATAATAAAAGTATACAGAAAAAAAAAACCTTCATCCAGAAAGTAATGTAAGTCGATGAAGAGGTCCATAGCTCAGCACTAGGTTGAGCTCCCAGACCAAATGAAGAGGACGAGGAAAGATTATATGATCAAAAAGGTCAAGATCATGATGAGGAAACTCACAGAGACTGAGCTATTGGGGGCTAACTGACTTTGAAATGGCAGTTGGGGAACCTATATGAAACTTAGCTAAGCTGTCTTAATGACATAACAGTCAAATGGTATTGGCAGATTTTGTATCCTCTGGCATTAAGATCAGAAATCATTTCTGGTTGAAGCACATATCCTACACAGAAACCACTTTCTCAGTTAGATACTTGAGGGAAGAGCTTATTCCTGGGCTTGTGCATATCTTTCTGTCTTTATTATTTCTTCACTACCCTAGTCAAGTTTAGAAGATTTAAAGGAGGCACAGAGGAAAAACTAGTGTCAGATTTTTCCTGAAGACAATACAAATCTCTACTATTTCAGAACAAGATGGCAGCCAAACCCATAACTTTTTAAGAGTGTGAAGACTTTATGATGGGCAAAACCAAAGTCATAATATGAAAATTAGCTTAAAACAGTCACCTTCAGCACTTATATGATATTTAGCTCATCAAATATTTTTAGACAAAAAAAAAAAAATGACCTCAACTTGAAACTAAAAGAAACACTAGAAAGAAATTACTCATTAAACCACTATTGTAAAAATGCTGAACGAAATTTTTAACAACTTACAGAAAATGTATAGAGCTTAAGGAATTCACACAAAATATGTACCTTACAACAGAAAAAAAATTTATGTCTATGAAAAATTACAAAATCAACCCCAAACATTTTAACTGGAAAATACACTTAAAAGTTTGTAATCTAATCTAAGAAATTTTTAAAATAATAAAGTATACATAAAGTAAAATACAAATTACTTAAAATTTTTCAGAAGACAAAAACTAAAATAAAATTGATGATGCATAAAGCACATATGGAGAATTTTGACCAGTCTGAAGAGAAGAAATGCCCAGATTTTTGTATTTGTTAATTCTATGAAATGCCAAACATTTAGAATATGTTCTCAAAAACTTTAAGTATAATTTTCTAGGCCTAGAAAAAATATCTTTTTCATTTTCATTTCTTTTTTTTTTCTCCAGTAATTAGCATTTTTATTAAACCAGTAGGCAGGACAATTATTTACAATGTAACATAATCCCATAGCAATGGTAAGCATCAATGGAATGTGTAGCTCTTATATCATTTAATTCTGATGTCTGAGTTACTGCTTTTTTATTTTTATTAATGTATTTATTATTTGGCAATTTTTATATCATGCACCCTATCAAACTCAGTTACCAGACCTCTCAGATGCTTGAGAACATACTTCTCAGGAAATACTGGATCAATGAGATGGTAGCATTGAAATTTCACAGAATAATAAAGTGATGTAAATAAAAGTATTTCAGCTAAGAATAACAAATCAAGAAAAGTTATCATAAATAAAGAAAATAAATGCTTAATAAATGGCTGAACAGTTAAGAGCTCTGACTGCCCTTTCAAAGAACAAAGAATAAATTAATCAGAACCTGCTTGATTTATAAGCCACTTAACTTCAGTTTCCAGACATTAAGTGCCCTATTCTAGCCTCTGCCAGTCCAAGATAGGCAAGTGGTACACAGATACATATGCACAAAATCAACCATAAATACAATTTTAGCATTTTTTCGAATGATGATGCAACTGATGCATTGCTACTCTGTCCCAAGGAACTTGAACACTTGAGGGGAATGCTAAATGGCTTGACATTTGCTATTATTAGCACACAATGGCTTGGCTCTCCATTTCTAAATTCTGCAGAAATTTCAGGTCATATGCTGTATATATGTGTATATTTAAAGGTAGGGATGTACAATGAGATGTAGCCTATATGTTTTATCTTTCTGGTCCTAGATTTTCTCACTCAATATTGTCTTTTTCAAAAAACTGATCAACATCTTTAGCAATCAGAGAACTGCAAATCAAAACAATTTTGAGATACCACCTTACACCTGCCAGAATGGCTAAGATTAAAAACACAGATGACAGCCTATACAGGAGAGAATGCGGAGCAAGTGGAATACTCCTCCATTCTTGTAAGTGGAGTATAAACTTGTTTAGCCACTCTGAAATACAGTATGGCACTTTCTCAGAAAACTGGGAATCACCCTCCCCAAGGATCCAGCAATACCACTACTGGGCATACAATCTAAAGACACACATTTACACCTCTATTTTCATTTATTTACCTCATGTTTCATTTTTCTTTGTAACTGAGTAGTATTCCAAAATATCTCCACATCAGCACCAGCTGTCATTAGTCAAAAGGCATTTACATTGTTTCCTTTTTCTAATGATGTGAAAAGATCATCCATGAACATGGATGCCAAGTCCTTTTGACAGAATCAAAGTTCAACACTCCTTCATGGTAAATGTTCTGGAGAGATGAGTAACACAAAAAAAAATTGCCTAAACAAAATAAAGACTATATACAGAAAGCCAACAGTCAACATCAAATGAAATGGAGAGAAACTCAAAGTAATCCCACTAAAATCAGGAACAAGACAAGACTGTCTACTATCTGCATATCTATTCAATATAGATCTTGAAGTTCTAGCTTGAGCCAAATGAAAGCAAAAGACATCAGTGAAATACATATTGGAAGGGAAGAAGTCAAACTATCACTGTTTACAGATGATATGATAGTACATAAAAGTGACCCCCAAAATTCTAGCAGGGAAGTTCTAAAGCTGAAAAACACCTTAAGCAATTTAGGAGGATAAAAGAGTAACAAAAAATCAGTAACTCTCCTGTACACAAATAATAAAAAGGGAATAACTAAAATCCCAACTGCCAAAACAATCCTTTTCAATACTAAAACTTCAGAAGCCATCATCATCCCTGACTAGAAAATATACTACAGAGTTACAGTAATGAAAACTGGTTAGTACTGCCAAAGAAACAGATATGTGGAACAATGGAATCAATTGAAGACCTTAACATTAATCCCCACATCTATAAACATTTTATTTATGTATTTATTTATTTATAAATGCTTTCCTTTTTTATTATTTGGTGACTTTGTATCATACACTCCATCAAACACAGTTATCAGTCCTTTCAATTTCATACCCACACTTATGATCTCCCCATTTACAAAAATGCCCATTCATGATGTTCATTTACCTACTGCAGCATAATTAATCACTCTGTGGCAAACCCTTCTCAACGACACCTTTGCCAGAGGCCATTCATGCAGAAGTGAGGCATTGTGTCATTAAGCTATGTTTTAGCTTTGAGCTCTTGTATACAATGAAATTGTGGGTTTTTTTTGTTTGTTTGTTTGTTTTTGTTTTTTGTTTTTGTTTTTGTTTTTGTTTTTAAACAGGCAGCAGCCCAATAATGCTTAGTTCAGTCTCCAATCCTGGCAAATCCAGTTTTATCCCCCCTCCCTCAAGAGTGAGTTAGGTGTTCCTATAGGTGGAGTGGGATGCAAAGGGTCAGTCCAGGGTGTTTCTGATCCCAAGCTGTTCAGTGGTTGTGGTTTGCAGCTTGGACATGCTTGGATTTTTTCTTTTTTTTTGTTTAGAGACCACTAATGAGTGAGTACATGCCCTGCTTATCTTTCTGGGTTTGTGATATCTCGCTCAGGAGAATATTCTACAAATCTTTTTGCCATGAATTTTAGTATATCATTTTGTCTTACTGCTGAGTAGTATTCTTTTTGTAGATGTACCACACCCTAACCCTAACCCTAACCAACATACTGCATTTCAGAGTGGCTTACACTCCCATCAACAATGGGAGAGTGTTCCCCTTGTTCTGCATCCTCTCCAGCATAGGCTGTCATCTGTGTCTTTTATCTTAGCCAATCTGACAGGTGTCAGGTGGTATCTCAGTTGTTTTGATTTGCAATTCTCTGATGACTAAAGATGATTAGCACTTTTTCAAGTGCCTTTCAGCCATTCGTAATTCTTCTGCTGAGAATTCCGTTTTTAGTCCTGAACCCCATTTTTTGATTGGGTTATTCAAGGTTATGGGCTCTAGATTCTTGTGTTCTCTATATATCTTAGAGATCAGTCCTCTATCACTTGTAGGGTTGGTGAAAATCTTTTCCCATTCTGTAGGCTGTCGTTTTTTCCTATTGACAGTGTCCTTGGCTTTATAGAAGCTTCTCAGTTTTAGGAGATCTCACTTATTTATTGTTGATCTTAGTGTCTGTGCCACTGGTGTTGTATTTAGAAAGTGGCCACCTGTGCCAATTCGTAAAAGTATATTTCCCACTTTCTTTTATATCAAGTTCAAAGTAGTTCGGTTTATGTTGTGATCTTTGATCCACTTGGATTTGAGTTTTGTGCAAGGTGACAGATTCCCGGTTTTCTGAGAAAGTGCCATAGTGCATTCTAGAGTGGCAGAGCAAGCTGACAATCCCACCAACAATGGAGGTGTGCTCTCCTCAATCTGTATCCTCTCCAGCATAGGCTGTCATCTGTGTCTTTTATCTTAGCCAATCTGACAGGTGTAAGGTGTTATCTCAAAGTTATTTTGATTTGTATTTCTCTGATGGTTAAAGATGTTGAACACTTTTTCAAGTGCCTTTCAGCCATTTGTAATTTTTCTGTTGATAATTTCTATTTTAATTTTGAACTCTATGTATTAATTAGGTTATTAAAATTTTTGTGCTCTAGTTTCTTGAGTTCTCTATATATTTTAGAATTCAATCTTCTGTCTATTGTAGGGTTGGAAAAAAATCTTTTCCCATTTTGTAGGTTGTCATTTTGTCTTAATAATTGTGACCTTGGCCTTAAGGAAACTTCTCAGTTTCAGGAGGTACCACTTATTGATTGTTGTTCTTAGTGTTTGTGCTATTGGTGTTATATTTAGGAAGTGGTCCCCGTCCATATCAAACCACATACCAATGAACATATAATTTAATCAAAGAGGCAGATAAATTTGATTTTTGACAAAGAAGCTAAAATTACACAAAGAAAAAAAAGAGAGCATTTTCAAAAATGGTGCTGGACTAACTGGGTTCCAATATGTTGAAGAATACAAATAGATACCAATTTATTATCTTGCACAAATCTCAGTTTCAAGTGAGTAAATCCATTTCACTAATCTTGTAGAATAAAAGTGGGAAGTACCTTTGAATACTGGCACAGAAGACCACTTTCTAAATATAGCACCAGTGGCACAGACACGAGTATAGCAATGAATAAATAAGACCTCCTGAAACCAAGAAGCTTCTGTAAAGCAAAGGACATGATCAATAAGGCAAAATTGCAAGCTACAAAATGGAAAAAGATCTTCACCATCTCTACATCTGACAAAAACCATGAACTCTAATATATAAAAAGAATTCAAGAAACTAGATGTCAAAAAAAAATAAATAAATAAATAACCCAATTGGAAAATCGGGCACAGATCTAGAAAGGGAATTCTCAATACAAGAAGTCCAAATGGCTAAAAGACACTTAAAAAATTGTACAACATTCTTAATCATCAGAGAAATGTAAATTAAAACAACTCTAAGAGTTGTTTATATGTGTCAACTCTTTATATGTGTCAAAATTGCTAAGATCAAAAACATAGATGATAACCAGTGCTGAAGGGGATGTGAAGAAAGGAAATGACTCTTCCATTGATAGTGAAAATGTGACCTTCTATGCCCACTTTGAAAATCAATATGGCAGATCTTTAGAAAACTGGGAATCAATCTCACCAATGATCTGGCAATACTCAAAAGATACACATTCTTATCTCAAAGGCATTAACTGAACTATTTTCCATTTTTTCTTACATTTTTATTTATTTAAAAGGTTTTTTTCCCATATATACTACAGCTTCCCCTTCCCTTCCCTCCTCCCAGTCCCTCTTAATCCTCCCTCAGTCTTCCTCTGACCCACCCCCTCATAAATTTCCTAGGGTAAGGAGTCCTAGCCAGGGACATCTTGTGGATTCTAAGAGGTTTTCTTAGCACCAGGTTTCTTTCTAACATCACAATGGTTCCTTCAAGATATCCATTTCTTTTTTCTCCCTCTTTGATGTTCCTATCACTCAACACACTCCTTTCCTAATTAGTCACTACCTGTTCTTACTTAGTCCTCATTATAATCCCAATTTACTCAGGAGATCTTCTCTATTTCCCTTTTCCAGGGGGATCTTTGGATGTCTATCTTAAGATATTTTTTTTTTTTAAAGATGTTCAGGGGTTGTGTTTTACAGCCTAGATATTCTTTGCTTTTTGACTGAAATCCACTTATGTGGCTCAACTATTTTCAGAGTAATATTATTTGTAATAGCCAGAACCTAGAAACCACTTAGATGACTCTCAACTGAGAAATGGATTTTTAAAATGTGGTACATTTACATATTTGAATACTATTCAGCAGGAAAAAGTAACAACATTCTGAAATTTGCAAGCAAATGGATAGTTCTGGAGAATATCAACCTAAGTGAGGTATCATAGGCCCAGAAAGATAGACATGGTATATACTCATTCATAAGTGGATTTTAGACATAAAGCTAATGATAACCAGGCTAAAATCTGTAACCCTGAGCAGCTTGGTAACAGGAAGAACTTAAGAGAGATATCAGTGGATCCCCCTTGGAAGAGGACATAGACAAGATTTCCTAAGTACATTGGGATCATACAAGGGGGAGGGAGCTAGATGAGGTGAGAAGAGAACATGAAAGAATGGGATGATTGAGTGAGGAGAACAATAGAAAGGAAGACCATAGAAAGGAATTTCCTGACAGAGGGAGCCATTGTGGGGTTAGAGGGAAAGACACCTGGTATTAGGGACATATAAAAGAATTCACAAGATGAGCTCAGCTAGGACTCCAAGCAATAGTGGAGAAGATGCCTAAACTGGCCAACTGGCCTTTCCGCTTATTTTATGAATGATCAGCCTAATTGCCATTTTAGAACCTTCATCCAGTAGCTGATGGAGACATGCAGAAATCCATAGCTAAGCACAGGGATGAACTCTCAGTCCAGCTGAAGAGAGGGAAGAGAAATTGCATGAGCAGAGGGTTTTGGACTATGATGAGAAGACCCATAGAGTAGGTTGTCCCACACTGATGAAAGCTATTGGTCTCTGAAATGACAGTTGATTAAACCTCATGGTAAGGATCTGGACCTTCTAAATGTAAATGACAGTTGAAAGGCATCAGACAAGAGTCTAACATGAGTCCACTAACTAACTACTCCAAGCCTATGCCCTGTGCAGAACAACTTTTTCAGCCTTGTTGCTTGGGGGAGGTTTTTGGTCCTACCTCAACTGGATGTACCAAATAAAATTAACTCATTTTGGAATTCCTTGGCATCTCTGGTGAGTAAATGGAAGGTTAGAATGAGGGGAGACTGAGGGAGGACTGGGAAAAGGGGCATAAGGAGGAGCAGTGGTGGTTAGAAAAAAAGATTAAACGAAAAATATTAACAATGTTTTGAAACAGTGTTATATAGAAAAAGTTTTAACAAAACAGTTTCTATTTTAGAAGTTGTGTAAAATACTTTGAAAATTGTATTTAATAATTTTTGCCCAATTATTTTTATTTTTATGTTTTGTGTTCTCATGAATCTTTCAAAAGTAACTCAGTTGAACTTTTTATATCTGCTTTTCTGCATTAAGATATGTGTATTCATTCAAAACAATAAACAAAATATCTATCGTAAGAAAAGAGGAGGCAGAAAGAGCCTAGAGCTAGTAAACTAGAAAATCATCTGTGAAATTGTTTCTACTGGAAATAAGAAGGTTATTTAATTCATGATTCCTTAAGAGTATGGTACCTAAATAAATCTTGATCAAATTCTGACATGAGTTTGGAATATGTGTTTTTCAATAAACTTGTATGTGTATGCATAAAAATAATATTTAAAGAAAAATGTCATATACTTGAGAGAGAATATGGATTACATACAATAAATAGATGGGCAAAAAGCAGAGAGGGAAATAACATATTTTAATTTAAGTAAATCAAAGAAACAAGATAAAGTAAATGTTTTATCTTATTTACTTATAAAAGCAACATTATCCATCTAAATTCATTAAAATAAAATGTATTGGTCATGATTTGAATGACAATTATGATTGAAAATGGCTGAGAAAGATACAAATACTTTAATGATTCAATTAAAAACTGTGCTTGTCTTGTATGAGTAAGCAGTAGAAGAGAAACAAGTGTAAATCTATTCTAATATGGCACGTCCATTTTAAATGAATCTAATACTAGTTCTGTATTGCTTTGTACAAGAGGCTATAAGCATCATATTGTCCACCTACTATATTTTGTGTAATACTGTATGATTTGGAGAGGATCAAGAATCATGTTTGCATTTTTCTGTAAATATTTGGTTCATACCTTTATTTGTCAATACCTTCAGTTTCCAAACTTAATTATATACTATTCAGTGTCATGCTACTTGCTTAGTTTAGTTCAGTGACTTATCGAAAGTTTCAACCTTCAGGGTGTTAATATTTCAGTGGAAACTGTTCTAACAATAATTTTCTCACTTGTGATCAAGACTCATTCATATGACCCAATGAAACAAATTGAAGTGTCCTTGTAGCATTGATCTGACTTCTGGGCCTCTGTGAATCTTACATCTCTAATTAGCCTGTAAAAGAGAATTGCAATGTATAGATTCATAGAAATGCATAAGAACAGGAGAAACATTTTAATAGTCTAGATACCCAGAGGGAATTTAGAATTGTCCATGTGTGGCGTTAAGATTAAAAAGTGATTGTCTATATTAAAAGAAATATTCCTGTGACAACATAATCCATGCTTTAGGCATCTTACAGTTCTGTCAATAAAAAAAAAAGATAAATCTACTGGAAATGATGAATTGTTACATTTTTATGCTACAGTGGTGAACATTTTGGTACTTCAGACCCCCATAACTACAAACTTGTTTTCTCTTCTAACCCATGCTCATTTATCCAAATTCAACAGATTTTCAAGTTTTCCTAATAGTCTAGAAAATATACTTTGCTGAATATTGTTTCTAAGAAACAGTTTGTATTTCAAGTGCTTTTAACTCCACCTCTGTACATCAAATAGGTTTTTAATTATCCACTTAATAATTAGTAGATAATTAATTTAATTAAATTATAATTTAAAATTGTAATAATTTTTAAAATATGCTATATATCAATATTGCATATTTTATATTGATTCCTACTTCACTTTATGATAAAATAATTTATTGAAAACAAACCTTCATAAATAAGCAGATGTAAAAATTAAAGTGAAGACGGTTACTATATGTTGAAAAATCATAAGCATTGGGCAATTTGCTCACTAATTTCAAAGCTGACCCTAGAAATGAAGAAAAAAATGCAAATGTAGTATTTTTGAAATATGAAAAACTGCTAACAAAATATGATTCTGCTGTTATATTGCACTTAATAATTTCATGTATTAAGAATATATACTTGGAGATTATATATGTGTATATTTATATGTATGTATGTATATAATTTCTCAGTTTAAATTTATTTTAAATTATCAATTATTTAAAAATTATTTTATAACCCAATTTAAAAATATGTTTCAGAACTAAAAAGGGAAATCTCAGCAGAAGAATTACAAATGGCTAAAAGGCACTTGAAAAAGTGTTCAACATCTTTAGCCATCAGAGAAATGCAAATCAAAACATCTTTGAGATACCACCTTACACCTGTTAGAATGGCTAAGATTAAAAAACACAGAGGACAGTCTATGCTGGAGAGGATGTGGAGGAAGGGGAACACTCCTCCATTTTTGGTGGGAGTGTAAACTTTTTCAGCCACTCTGGAATGCAGTATGGCGATTTCTCAGAAAACTGAGAATCAATCTCCCCAAAGGTCCAGCAATACCACTGTTGGGCATATACCCTAAAGACGCACATTCATACCCCAAAAGAATTAGCTTAATTACCTTCATATCAGCATTATTTGTAATTGTAAGAACTTGGTAACAACCTAGATGCCCCTCAAATGAATAATAGATTACAAACTGTGGTACATCTACACAATGGAGTACTTACAACTCAGCAGTAAGAAAAAATGATATCCTAAAATTTGCAGGCATATGGATGGATTTGGAGAATATTTTACTAAGTGAGGTATCAAAATCCCAGAAACGTAAGCAGGGGATGTACTTACTCATTTGTAGACATTCAAAAAATATATCATTTTATACAAGAGCTCAAGGCTAGAACATAGCTAAATGACACAGTTCCTCACTTCTGCATTGATGGTCTCTGGCTCTGATATGAGTGAAGAAAGACTGTTTTTCCTTAAGGGTCTGGCCACAAGGAGTTTAATTATGCTCCAGTAAGTAAATAAGCAGCATGAATGGGTCTTTTTGTAAATGGAGAGATAATAAGTGTGGGAATGAATCTGTGAGTTGAGAGTACTGATAACTGAGTTTGATGGGGTGCATAATGTAAAATCACCAAATATATATATATAATATTTTATGTTTAATTATCCTAAATTTTTAAAATTATGTTTAGGTGTTTATTTTTTAATTCGTCCAAAAATGAGTTCATAGGTACAACAATACCCAACTTTTATTTTATTTAGGGGTAGGGTCCACTATCACTATTAGTCTTTAAACTAACTATATACACCAGACTAGCTTTAAACTTGCAGAAATACAATGCAGCCTGAAAGCTGGAATTAGAGACATGAGCTATTAAACACAGGTGTGTGAAACAATTCTATTTTATTTTTTTGTCACAGAGGATGCTAGTCCATTGTTTTTTCAGACATTTTATGTATAAGTCTCTTAATCTCATATGTGTACATTATCCAAACTAATAAGCTCTTTCTTGCTTATATTTTTCTGTTTTGTTGGTCTATTCTGACCATGGCTAATATGGTCAACACTATGTTTTTAGGATGGGAAAGGGCTCCATTCTACAATTGAGAGAATTGTTATAATCATTCTGCAAATAAGGTCAAATAGTCACTCCATGAGAGGAACTAAATGTTTTCAAGAGAAAGAAGCAAGACAAGAATAATAGAGAAGTGGAAATTAGAAACTCTTCATAAGACATTAGATATTACATTTTTTTTTTTTTTTTTTTTTTTTTTTTTTTTTTTTTTTTTTTTTTTTTTTTTTTTTTTTATTTTTTATTATTTTTTTTTTTTTTTTTTTTTTTTTTTTTTTTTTTTTTTTTTTTTTTTT
>PVIH01019943.1:0-33940 GCA_004025045.1 Sigmodon hispidus | reverse complement strand
AAGAACCTGGAAACAACCTAGATGTCCCTCAACTGAAGAATGGATTAACAAACTGTGGTACATCTACACAATGGAGTACTACTCAGCAGTAAGAAAAAATGATATCCTAAAATTCGCAGGCAAATGGATGGATTTGGAGAATATCCTCCTGAGCGAGGTATCACAAACTCAGAAAGATAAGCAGGGGATGTACTCACTCTTTAGTGGTCTCTAAACAAACAAACAAGAAAAAAAGCCAAGCATGCCCAAGCAGCAAACCACAACCCCTGAACAGCTTGGGATCAGAAACACCCTGGACTGACCCTTCAGATCCCAATCCAACTTTAGGAACACCTGACTTACTCTTGAGGGAGGGGCGACAAAACTGGATTTGCCAGGAGTGGAGACTGATCCAAGCATTATTGGGTCAGTGGGACCATAGGACTGTCTGCTCCCTGCCCAGGGAGGGGATGGGGAGTTGTGGAGAAGAAAAAAATGACCTGATGTGGCGGGAGGGGGAAGGGACCTTGAATAAGGATATACAGGGATGGAAAAAAAAAATTCAGAGGGAAAGCTGAACACAAAGTAAATATATGTGTAGCAATCTTACTTTCATTATCACCCTTGATAAGTCATGCTTATGATTTTTATCTTCTTTATAGTTATTGTTAACTTATCAGCATTTTAAATTCATTTTACTATTTTTCTTGATAAATACAAAATAAATAAAGAAAAAAAAACTTAAGGGACAAGATGAGTCAGTGATTAAAAGTTGCTGCCTCCTGAGTTTGCTATCCTGACCCACACAGAAGAGAACCAACTCCCCAAAACTGTTCTCTGACCTCTAGAATTCACACCTCAACACACATGTATGGGCAAACACACATGTGTACATATACACACAAATACAATTTTCTTAAAGATTTTTTTTCTTTTATTTATTATGTATATAGTGTTCTCTTTGCATGTATGTCTGCATGCCAGGAGAGGGCACCAGACCTCATCATAGATGGTTGTGAACCAACTTGTGGTTGCTGGGAATTAAACTCAGGACATCTGGAAGAGCAGCCATATTGCTAGCCCTGAACACAATTTTAAAAAATCATCTGTGTTAGTCAAAGACTCCCTTGTTTTTCTTTTCTTTTTTGAGACAGGGTCTTATATTGTTCATACTAGCCCAAATTCCTGATTTTTTTTTTAATATTCAATGCATCATGAATTTGCATGTCATCTTTGAGCAGGAGCCATAGTAATCTTCTCTGTACCGTTCCAATTTTAGTATATGTGCTGCTGAAGCAAGCACCCAAACTCCTAATCTTGAGGATGATTTTGGACTACTAATCTACCTCCTGAGTGCTGAGACTACAGGTGTGCACCACTAAGCCATCTTTACAATGCTATTTTTTAAAATGAGATGCCCTTTTTTTTTTTTTTTTCAAATAAGATTATTGAAGTTGTTAGGTTTTGCTGGATTTTTGTTGTTGTTTGGTTGGTTGGTTTTGTTTTGTTTTTTGTTTTTGGTAGTAAGTTCATTTGGTTTGCTTTTTGTTTTCTATCATGGCTTGGTGGTTTCTTGGGAGAAAAAAAATACAGAAAATATTACTCTTAGTTGGCAAGAGGTGAGGAAAACAAGGACCAGGGGAAGAGTAGAACCTGCTAAATTTGCTAGAGTAAGCTTTGGCGGCTACAACCTGGTACCAAATGGTACATGCTACTTTAGGGATTTATTCTAAGAAAAAAATCATCCTAGAGACACAAAGTCTGGTCTAGGATTTATATTAATCAAAATGGTGAAAAAGTGGAAAACCCTTAACATGTTCTGAGTGAATCCGTGTTCTGAGCAAATCCATATCAACCAAAGCTGGGCTGATCATTAAAAATGCTGTGGGTAGGATTGAAGACCATACAGATTCCTGGTGGGGAATGAGTGATTAGCATGTCTGAGGTCCACAGTTCAATCCCAAGCACATGCATGAACACACAACATGTAAAAAGCACTAAGAATTGGTAGGCTGGAGAAATAGTTTAGACTACAGGGGCTGGAGAGATGACTCAGCAACTAAATACTGGCTTCTCTTTCAGGGGATCCTAGTTCATTTTCCAGCACCCATCTGGAAGCTCACAATTAACTGTAACCCCAGTTCCAGGGGTCTGACACCCTCACACAGGCAAAACACCAGTGCCCATAAAATATAAATAAATTGTTCACCAGGTGGCGGTGGCACATGCCTTTAATCCCAGCACTCAGGAAGCAGAGGCAGGTGGATTTCTGTGACTTTAAGGCTGGCCTGGTCTACAAATTAAATTCCAGGACAGCCAGGGCTATTAGATAGAGAAACCCTGTCTCAAAAAACAAACAAGAGTTTAGACTTGTAAAGGACCTGAATCAGTTCCCAGCACATCAGGCTGTAACTCTGTGACTCACAACCCTCTGTAACCCTGGCTCTTGAGGACCCTACACTCATGGGCACATATCTACATATAGACATACATAATTTACATTTTAAACAGTTAAAGTATTGAGAATTTTAAAGACAGAAAAAAGAAGCTCACAGAACATTTTCAAGCAGCTTATAGAACAAAAGACATATATATACAAAATGACAAATATATATCTGAAAGAAATCCACTAAGTGATTTGGCAACTATCAAAACTCCTCTGTGATGGACAACAACATTAACTTTCTTCATTTCTGTTAGGTAAAAGAAAAAGGCCAAACCCACTTAAGTAAGATGAGAAGCCAAACCTTCCCAGCACCTCCCATTACACTTTGGTCCCATCCTTTCTAGGCTTCTTTCCCATACTTACTTTCCAGCCTGGCTTTCCTTTTGACCAACCAACTCCTGATTTGAGTTAATCCCATTGTTCTATACTCAACCTTTGGGGCACCCCAGAGTTTATCACCCTGGTGGCTCTCTGCTGCCCCCTTCTGCTACCTACAGACAACCACTGTCATGCCTGAAAGGTCCAGATGGACACCTACCTCTTCCAAAGAAAGCTTTTTCCACTGGCAAAAATGTCAGTATACAAGCACTTTTTTTTTAATTAAATCAATTGGGAAGAAAAAAAATATTATCTCCACAAATCCTTTGCTCCAAGCTCTAAAGTACAATAGCTACTTGTTCTAACCCAGTAGGAGGCAAGCAAGGCCACCCACGGCACGGTGTGAAAATCGACTTTTTACCCTTCTCTTTCTTCATGGGTCCTCCAGACAGCAGCAGTGTCCACAGGACTTGTTTATATCTATACTGTAAGTATTCTGGCCACCAGCCACAAGCACTTAGAATATGATTAGGGAGAGAGTGTGTGTGTGTGTGTGTGTGTGTGTGTGTGTGTGACCCAGGAGCTCACATTTTAGCCAAGGCTGATGTGGAACCCACTCTCAGGCTGGCCTCAAACTCATGACAATCTTCCTGTCTCAGCCTTCCAAATGCTAGGGTTACAGTCAAGAACTACCAAACTTGGCTACATTTTTTAATTTTTTTTTTTTAAATTTTAACTTAAGTAGTACTAGTTGGCCCGGAACTTGCTGTATCCATCAAGCTGGCCTTGTACAAGCACTTGCTGTTCCCACATTGTACAACTCACAATCTCCTGCAACCCCAGCTCCCAGAGGTCCAAGGATCTCTTCTGGCTTCCACAAACACTTGTACAATTACATATGGTTTGCAGTAAATTTCTATTGCACATCAGTAGTCTAAGGAGAAAAAAAGATGTCAAGGAAAACTGCCTCTTGATATCAACCAACAGTCTCCTAGGAATGTATAGAAAAGTCTAAAGTGTAAATGAAATAGTAATGTTATCTGGTACAACAAGATGAGGTTGTTACTTCCCAAGGACTAATAATAATAATAAAGTTCCCAATTTTTTTATTTTTTGAAGATTTATTTATTTATTATGTTTACAGTACACAGAAGAGGGCACCAGATGTCATCATAGATTGTTGTGAGCCACCATGTGGTTGTTGAGAACCGAACTCAGGACCTCTGGAAGAACAGTTAGTGCTCTTAACCTCTGAGCCATCGCTCCAGCCCCCTAGAGTCCCCAATTTCAATCTATATTAATTAATTAAAACCAAAACCAAAAGATTAGGTGGTATAGTAGCAAATGTCTATGATTCTAACACTTAGGAAGCTGAGGCAGGAGGATTACCATGACTTCAAGGTCAATATGAGCTGCATAGATACATCCTATTTAAAACAAAAATGAGCCAGGTGTTGGTGATGCCCCACACCTTTAATCCCAGCACTCAGGAGGCAGAGGCAGACAGATGTCTGAGTTTGAGTCCAGCCTGGACTACAGAATGAGTTCTAGGATATCCAGGGCTACATACAGAGAAACCTTGTCTTGAAGAACAAAAATGAAATAAATGAAAATAGTTCAGAAGAAACTGAGAAAATTTGAATACTCCTAAACATATTGTTGGAGTGGCAAATGCTCAGGGGGTAAAATCGCTTGCCAGAAAGACCAATAACCTGAGTTCAATCCCCAGAACCCATGTTTTCAAAAGTCAGGTGCAGCCAAACGGTGGTAGCTTTAGTCCCAGCATTCAGGAGGCAGAGGCAGGCAGATCTCTGAGGCCAGCCTGGTCTACAGAGTGAGTTCCAGGACAGCCAGGACTACACAGAGAAACCTCTATCTCAAAAGCAAAACAAAATAAAAACTAGGTAGGGATAGGGAGAGAAGAGAGGGAAGGAGAGGGAGAGAGAGAGAGAGAGAGAGAGAGAGAGAGAGAGAGAGAGGGAGAGAGAGAGAGAAGCCAGGTGCAGAACTCAGCCTGTGGGAAGTGTGGCAATACTTCTTCGGTGAGGCACTAACTTGAGCCTGGAGTATGGTATGACAAGAGACAAGAGAGACTGCATCTCAGCCAAATTGGAAGGAGAGAGATAACTGGCAAAGGGCATCCTCTGACCTCCACAGGTCACATGGTCTCTGGCACATGGACACTTGCACTCTCATACATGATATAATAATAATTACAATAAACAAAAACACTATTGTTACACATTTGTTTTTATGTGTATGAATGTTTTGCCTGTGTCTGAGCCACATGCATGCCTGATACCCTCCAATCCCCAGGAACCGAAGTTTACAATGATTGTGAGATGGCATGGAGGTGCTGGGAATTGAACCTGGTTCTTTGGAAGAGCAGCCAGTGGCTTTTTGTCTGGTTGGTTGGTTGGTTTGGTTTTGGATTTTTGAGACGGAGTTTCTCTATGTGCACTGGCTGTCCTGGAACTCATTCTGTAGACCAGGATCACCTTGAACTTACAGAGAGACGCACTTGCCTTGAAGTGCTGATATTAAAGGCTAAACCACCACTGCTCAGCCAGCCTGTTGCTCTTAACCATCTCTGGACCTATTATTTGAATGTATTATTATATTGTATTGGGGAGGGAGTATCAATATGAGTTGATGCACTAATATTTACTAATTCCTTATTTATGGTATCTAATTTTTCACAGTTTTTTTTTTGTTTTTTTTTTCTTTTAGAAAAGTTTGAGTATTAGCCATTAAATAAAGTAAGTTTAATGCCTGCTGTTTTAGAGTGAGCTTCTTTCTGCACTAGGCCCCAACTAAGCAGACCAGATCAAAATAGAATCACTCGTGTGAGA
Source organism: Sigmodon hispidus (assembly GCA_004025045.1). Taxonomy (NCBI): domain Eukaryota; kingdom Metazoa; phylum Chordata; class Mammalia; order Rodentia; family Cricetidae; genus Sigmodon; species Sigmodon hispidus. The sequence goes on along the minus strand of PVIH01019943.1, from coordinate 28,345 downwards.
TACCATGCAACCAAATGGAAATTGGAAATGAGCCAGTTCTCAAAAAATAAGACAGAAATTCCTAACAACCAGTGCAAAGGGGCCAGTGTGACTTGTCCCAGGGTCTGCTCTCTGAGAACACAGGAACAAAACAGGGCGGAACTTGGTGTTCCCCGGGGTCCCAATCGATTATGGCTATGCCCTCTAGGGATCCTGAACTCAGGAGCTATGCATTTGGACTTTCCTAAGTAATGCCTGAATCTCACTACAAGCGACGTAGTGACCAACCCACCTCCATAGCACGTTTGTGTCCTCAGCCTTTTCCTGACTCTGACATCCACTTTCACCTTTGTCACCGTGGGATGCTACCCTGCCACCATCCTATCTTAAACTAACCTTCATTTGTTGAAATTGTGTTCCCTAACACCTTCCTGTACACTTTTCATATTTACCTGTACTATACCCAAAATACTATTCTCAAAAATTGAAAAGTGTAACACATAAAAAGTTGTCTACTGTTCCCTCCCATCTCAATTTTTATCTCTACTGATAACTAGCGGTTTGATCTTTTTATATATTTATTTTTATTCCATGAAACTTAAGCATTCGGACTACTGCAGCCATTTTGTTTTGTATGTGTGTGTAGTAAGTATGTCCAAAATATTCCAAATCTTGGAAAATCTGAAATTTGAAATACTTCTGGTCTCAAATATTTTGGATAAGAGACATACATCTTGTATACAATAAAATAGTGTACAACCATTAAGAAGAGAAGAAAAAGATAATTATGAATAGAAATTATGTCATAGGTGTATGTATGCAAAAAAGTCTGTTATTGAATAATGTGTTTAAGTAAGAAAAAAAATACTTTTACAATTATACCTGGCCATCCAGATCTATTTATATCCAAATGGAGATACCAGGAGTTGAACATTAGATGATGAATTCAGATGATAAAGGATGATATATTTTCCCAAAGTATTTTGTTCTAAGTTAGATAGCAAATACCAAGAGATTGAATTTTTTAAAAAGTATATCACCTGTCAGAGGTGGTGCATACCTTTAACCTGAGCACTCAGGAGGCAGAGGCAGGTGGATTTCTGTGAGTATGAGGCCAGAGAAAGTTCCAAGACTATCAAGGACTATTACACAAAGAAACTCTGTCTTGAAAAAAGAAAGGAAGGAAGGAAGAGAAAAAAGAAAAACAGATTTCCAAATATTTGTCTAAAGCCAGGTGGGGTGGCACAGGCCTCTATACCAGCACTTGGGAGGCAGAAACAGGCAGATCTCCGTAACCTGGAATCTAGCCTGGTCTAAATGGTGAATTCCAGACCAGGCAAAGCTACACAGTGAGGCCTTATATAAAAAACAACAACAAAAAAAACCCAAAACCCATTTATCTAAATCTTGGTTTTGCAAAGCAAAATATCTGATTATTTTATGTGTTCATAAAAATTCTTTCATCCACAAATAATGTGCATGGAACCATTAAGAATCCTCCCAAGTGTTTCAATTTCCTTTTGCTTTAACAAAACTGTTATTTGAACATCTGACAATGTGCACAGTGCTCCTAATCTAAAAACATAGCAACAAACGTATCGTTTTCAGAAGAAACATTCTAGGAAATGGAATCTTTTTTTTTTTTTTTTAAACTTTATTTATTTATTTATTTATTTGCCTTGGTGTTTGCCTGGAACTGGAACTACAGACAGCTGTTAGCTGCCATGTGGGTGCTGGGAATTGAACCCGGGTCCTCTGGAAGAGCAGATGGTGCTCTTAACCGCTGAGCCATCTCTCCAGCCCCGGAATTGGAATCTTAAGCACTAGGAAAACTGTAATGACTCTTAGCTATGTGTTTATTTTTGTGTCTCTGAAAGGATATTTGTGTTAGAATTTTTTTACGGTTTTTGAAACCAGGACATTTATTTTATGACCAATGATTGAAATCTTCAAGATGAACTGACTGGGTGCGGAAACAGGCATCCCGTGGCTTTAGTTTCTTCCCAAAATCCAAGTCTGAATCTTCTGTAGACAGTATGTAGGTGTTTGGCTGGCCCAGTCCAATCAAATTTAGTCTCTTTGCTGTTTATAGCAGCTCTCAGATTTGTATGGCTGCCGTATTTGCCAAAGACTGACTTCTGAAAGCAGCAGATCTGATAGCCACAGCGGCGGCGATTTATGAAGGATGGTGTTCCCTTGTCATCTTACTTCTGCTCCTGAAGCCTAAGAGCCGAATTCTTTATAACGGTCATGGAGTATGAATGTTTTTAATATTCCAACACTGTCAACTTTATTGTGAGCAATGCTTTTCATAGAGCTTGCCTCCCACATCTGCCCAGATTGGAATCATATTTTTTAATAAGAAAGAAATTAGACCTATATCAATCTAAAATGATTTTTTTTTATTTAACTTTATTTTATGTGCATTGGTGTTTTGTCATGGGTGTTGGTTCCCCAGAACTGGATGGAGTTACAGACATTTGTGAGCTGCGATGTAGCTGCTGAGAATTGAACCCAGGTCCTCTAGAAGAACAGCCTGTGCTCCTAATCACTGAGCCATCTCTCCAGCCCTGATTTTTCTTTATGTGGGAAGTTGAACATCTCTTTAATAAATTTGTTGATCACTTGGAATTTATCACTTGTGAGATTTCTATTCAAATATTTGGGGCATTTTCTATTGAATTATTTGGTTTTGTTTTCTTTTTTAATATTCATTTATTTTTATTTTATGTGAATTGGTGTTTTGCCTGCATGCATAACTGTGTAAGAATATCAGATCTTGGAATAACAGACAGTTGTTAGTTGCCATGTAGATGCTGGGAATTGAACTCAGATCCTCCGGAAGAACAGTCAGTGCTCTTAACCGCTGAGCCATCTCTCCAGTCCTCAGCCTGCTTTCTTTTGTTTTCTTTTTAGGGTTAGGGTTAGGGTTAGGGTTAGAATTTTCTTTTTAAAGTTCTATATATACTATGCTCCAAAACTTTTCTGTTTATCTTTTCATTTTATTTATTAAGTATTGGTCTTTATTTTTCTCCCACATGAATTTTTTTAAGCTTCTAGGTTTTATTTTTTGCTTGGAAAAGTCACAGTGTTCAGTAACATTAGGAAAATTTGAAGTTTTTTTTGTTTTGTTTTGTTTTTTTTGTTTTGTTTTTTCTGGAGCTGAGGACTGAACCCAGGGCCTTGCACTTGCTAGACAAATGCTCTTCCACTGAGCTTAATCTCCAACCCCAGAAGTTTTTGTTGTTGTTGTATTATCTCTCAATCTTGTTCTACTCAGAATTAATTTTTATGTAAGGCATTATTAACTAACGTCACTTTTCAAATGGATTCATCAGGAATATATTCACAGGCAGTAAGTTTAACCTAAGCATGTATGACAATGCACAAGGAAACCTATTACTCTGTAAGCTAGTTAAAAGAGAATAATTTTCTCGGGGCTGGGGAGATGGCTCAGCGGTTAAGAGCACCACCGTCTGCTCTTCCAGAGGACCTGGGTTCGATTCCCAGCACCCACATGGCAGCTAACAACTGTCTGTAGTTCCAGTTCCAGGCAAACACCAAGGCAAATAAATAAAGTTTAAAAAAAAAAAAAAAACTGAGGGATATATTGGCCTCTGAAGAGATCACTTGAATACGCGGCAAATAACTTTCTGGCAGAGGGATGACATGTATGGCCGCTTGAGTGGCGCCTCCTTGAAGCTCCTGTAAACCAACTTTCTCCAGGCCTCTCAAACTCCCTTCACTGAAGACACATAGGATCTACCATCAGCCACTTGATTCTTGCCGATTGCCTTCATCAATAGCAAAAGTATTACCTCACTCTGCCCTTGATGTGCATAATGTTTACATGTGTGTTTTAGGATAATCTTTTGTACACTGTGAAGATGTGTCTCTGCCAAGGCATCTTCTGATTGGTTTAATAAAGAACTGAACAGCCAATAGCTAGGCAGGAGAGGATAGGTGGGACTTCCGGGGAGAGAGAGGAACTTGGAAAGAATCTGGTGTGAGGGATCCATCAGCAAGACATGAAGGAATTCAATATACAGTATGAAAAAGAGGTAACAAGCAATATGGCAGAACATAGATTAACATAAATGGGTTAATTTAAGTTATAAGAGCTAGCTGGGAGCAAGGCTAAGCTAAGGCTAAGCTTATATAATTAATAAGAAGTCTCCATGTCAATATTTGGGAACTGGTGGTCCAACACAAATCCAGCTACATGTGTGTGAGAGAGAAAGACACGTGTGGTTAGAGAACGGCCCTTGGCAGCTGCTTCTCTCCACACTGTAGGTTCTGGGGATTAGATCAGGTCATCTAGCTTGGTCCCAAGCTCCTTCAGCTGCTCACTGAGCCATCTCTCCAGCCCAGATCATATTTTTCTGTGTTTTTAGGTCTAAATGTACAATAAAAGACCTTTTCCTCTTGGAGAAAAATTTAAAAAAAAAACCCACAAGACAAAAAGTAAAGCAGAAGGCAGAAGAGATGGCTCAGTGGTTAAGAGCACTGACTGTTCTTCTGGAGGACCTGAGTTCGATTCCCAGCATCCACATGGTGGCTCACAACTGCCTGTAATTCCAAGATCTGACACCCTTACACAGTTATACATGCAGGCAAAACACCAATTCACATAAAATAAAAATAAGTATTTTAAAAAAAATCAAAGCAGAAATTTAGGAGTTGTGGTGTATGCTTGTAATCCTGGCATTTAAGAGGAAGAAGAGGACTAGCCATTAGTGTGAAGACAGCTTAGTATACATAGCCAGTTCCAGACCAACCAAGACCCTATCAGTGGTAGAGGATTACATTTGCCCAGTACACCCAAGGTCCTGTGTTCAGTTTCAGGCACGCCATATCAAAAAGCAAATTAGGTCAGGAATTTTACTGATGGCTGAATGTCTAGAGGACTAATTTAGTCTTGTGTGACCTGCCAAAGGCTGCCCTCTCTGTTCTGTCAAGGCCTGGGGTCCACCTTCACTGAGGTTGCCTTCCATCCCTCTCCAATCACACTTCATCCAGCTTCTTTTCTACCCTCAACATGAACCCTTCCCCGCCTCCAATTCCCACCACACACAAAAGCATTATACTAAAAAGGTGAGTTTTCTTTTCCACTGTGATTTAAAAGCTTGATCCTACATCCTCTACTCCCTGAGCCCTAAGATGCTCCACATTTGAAACTAATTAAAAAGATTTGTATCCTGTAATTCCTAACTGAGAGGCTGTTCGCATGTGTCCTTGAACCTCTTATATGGCTGACAAGCATATTGCATGCTACATTCATTTTACCCAGCAGAGATGTGCTGGGGCCGATGTTCTCATCTGTTCTCAAGTTCTCACTCGGCAATACCTTTGGCAGTTTGGAGGTCGGCAACAGTTCGAGTATTTATATCAGAAAAACCGAGTGTTACACAGCCAGGCTGTTAACACTGAGCCCTATGTCAAACATTCCAGCACACCACTGGTGTGGGGATTCTTTGGTCTCTAGTATAACGGAGACCCACTTGAGCTGGCATTAAGTGAGTGGGGGGTGGTTATCACGAGATTCTGCTGATGAGGTGTCGTGATGCTGATGAGTGGGAGACAGAGGGGCCTTAGGAAGGAACTGGGGATTTGAAACTCACCAGGCTCTTCACTCTTCTGTGTCACCAGGCTTTTCCTAACTACCTGCTACACACACACACACACACACACACACACACACACACCCTTCCTCATCTACCTGGAGAACACTGGATCTGGAAGACAGGCTCTGAGTCCAGTTTCCCTGGGCAACTGCTATCTGTCTTGGTCCCAAGTCCAGCTTCTCAGGCAGGGACTTAAACTGGATCAAATTCTACTACAGCCAATGCCTGGTCAAGAAAAGCAGGTGGGAGTGAGCCCAAATGAGGCGGTCAGCACAAAAAGATCAAATCACTTCACAAAGACTTTTCTCAACTCTGACCCACTCTCTCTAGCATCAAAGAGGGGCTGTCACTCATTTTATCGATGCCACTACAAGTTATCCAGAAGATATTGGGGGGAGATGTTCATCTCTGACATTTTCAGAATTTGTTTTACCTTGTCATTATTCCCAAATACAAATAAAAGCTATTTACATTTCCTTGCTTTGTACTAGGTATTGTGGACATTCTAGAGTGTACAAGATACACTGGAATACCAGGTCCCTAGGTACAAAGGACCTCTGTATCTATAGCATCCATCCCACTGTGGATATGTACACACATACACTGTGTTTATGTACACATCTGCCTTTAGCAACATCAGCATTACAAAACACTCTGGGCACAGGTGAAAGGCCCTGTTCTAGAGATCACAGAAGAAGATCCTAAATCAACTACAAGAACCAGGAAGACTCCCTGAGAGTGCCCAAAAAATACTGTCCCTGAAGACTGAGTGCTTAGCTTGGTTGACAGAGGAGTTTCCTAATGTTCATGGGTCCCAGCCGCTGCACCATAGACTGGTTGTGCTGGTATAAGCCTAAATTCTTGCACTCAGAGAGGGGAGGCAGGTGAACGGGAAGGTCAGGGTCACCATATACAAGGTCACCACTCCAACACAAGTTTGAGGCAAGCCTAGGCTACATAAGACCCTTTTAAAAAACCAACTATACAAATAGACATACTTGGTTGGGGGAAGCTTCTTGTTCATTTTTTTGTTTGTTTGTTGAGACAATGTCTCATTCTCTTTGTAGTTTTGGCTAGCCTGGAACTGCAGATACAAACTGGCCTTGGATTTACAGCCAACTGTCGCTGCCTCCCAGATGGTGGGATTAAAGATGTGAACTACCACACCCAGCCAGGCTAATTTTTAAAAATACGTTGGTGGGGCATGTCTCTAAACTCAGCACTCAAGAAGCAGAGGCAAGGCAAGTGGATCTCTGTGTTTGAGGCCAGATTGATCGAATATAGAGTTCCAGGCCAGCTAAGACTACCTAGTAAGAACTTGTTTTAGAAAAAAATTACCTTGCCTGCAAGAAGTAAAAAACCAGGTAGGTGCCAGGCTCAGTGGCTCACTCCTGCAATCCCAGCAGAGTCCAGGATGCTGAAGCAGGCAGTTGGAGAATTCCAGGCAAGTCTGGACTCCCAAAACAAAACAAAAAAGAAATCCAAAGTATTGCTCTGGCTCTTGTCAGTTCAGCAGCTCTGGACTTATTTATTCATGGTTCCATTTTGTCACATTGAAACCCCTGCCTTCGTGGACACGTGTTGCCATCCCCCGCAGACTCGGAGGCGGCCATGGAAAGAAAAGAGGCCATTTCCTCTCTCTGCATGTCTGTTTTCAGAGGGAAGAAACGTGGAAGAATGCCTGCACCAGCAAACTTCTCCCCAGAAAGAAACGACACCCCCTGCCTGCCTGAACCACTCATCCACAAGGGGTCTGGTTCTGCCATGATTGGCTCAGAGCCATCAGGACCTCAAGTAAGAGAAAGTGTCTAATGGGGCAGAATGAGGGTCTGCTAGAGTGGGGGGGGGGAAGCAATCAGCGGGGGCTGCCCCGACTCACTCTAAAGCCGTGCAATCAGTGAAAACACACGAGTGCTCCGGCCCTAGCAGGCATTTCTCCAGACACTTTTGTCTCTTATTTCTTTCTCAGCTGCCACTCAGTCTTTCTAAATCCGCTAGATCCGCCCCCCGGAACCTGGTTTTTATCTCCCCTCTTCTCCTTTTGATTTATTCTAATTAGTAGCAGAGCTGGCTCCCTGCCTGGCATTTTCACCACTAAATCAAGATTTTTGAACGTATGAAACTTTATGGTGACAGGGGACACTAATAAACAATGATCGTTACAGACTGCAGGCCCCTGTAACCAGGCAGTGTTAAAAAAAAAAATCTGCCTGCAAAAAAAGTCAGCTCACAAGTTCAAAGATAAGAACTGAAAAATAGTATTGTTGGGATTAAAACTTTTTATTACTTTAAAAAAAGGATTTCGTGCACTGAATTTTGAGAACTGAGTAGAAATTTCCAACAGGAAATAAGTAGTTTGAGCTGGGAGCGTTGTGAGGGCAGAGAGTGTTGGGAACGAAAGCACAAGAAGAATTAATTTCAAAGACACCTTTCTCTCAAGACTTCTCTAAGCCTAACAATCTTCTGCTCTGCATTTTTCGTTTATTTTCTTTTTTCCTGCCTAGGGTTACCAAAGTAAGTTCCTCCTTACACCTAAAAGGGCCTAGAATGAAATATTTAATTCATATGAAACATATTGTCGCCTTTGTCTGGCTTCACCTCGGAAGGTTTGCAACTCATTTGTAGCTCCCCTTTTCGGGCCAGCCATCACCTCTTGACCACATGTTCCTGACAGAGAGAATATCCAGGTGGCCTGGCTCTTGGAAACCTGTCAGACATTATTCAATGCAATAAAGAACACAGCAGACAAGTCCTTGGTATATTGTTGCAGGGAAACCCTTTCAGAATTCACTAATTGGGAATTTGTGATAATTTGAGGAAGGACTGGCTGAAGCTAACCTGGTGTGGGTTGGGGGGGGAGTTCACTAAAGTTCTGCAGAGTATAAACAAGATTAGACCAGGGGATAATTATCTACTTAAAAGAACCAGTTGTTTTGAAAAGCTTTCTATAGAAGTATCCTTTTACATACAAACAGGGTAATTATGATTTAAACAAAGGCTGGCCTGTTTCTTAGGCTTCTTTGAAATGTCAATTACAAATTACGTTAGTCTATTCTCCAAAGCAAAGCCCATCCCTGTGTAGTGGCCACAGTTGCCTAGCTTGCTTCCACTTACTGTATTTACCAATATAAACCTGTAGTTCTTCTAAAGTAAAATGATTCAATTCACGCTTCTCACTAACCTAAACAGTGAGTCCATCCTACAACACGAGGATTTACTAATTAATTACTAACATGTGGCAAGTATGGAATGCATGAAGTGACGAATTTTCTCACTAACTTAGTAGTGTGGCTGCATTAAGAGAAAATCCAATCCAGCAGTGTGCTTTGTGTTTATTCCTTAACAAAGTAAGAAACGCATTTCATACGGCAACTCAGCATACATACCCTGAAACAAAAAACACTTCTCTTCAAATGAGTCTGCCACTCTATCAATTTTTGGTAAGTGCTAATTACACCTGGACCACTAATTTATCTCACTACCAAGCTCAATAACCCCTGGGAGAATTGTTCCCAGAAGGCATTGAACTTTATGCGATCTCTCTCTCTCTCTCTCTCTCTCTCTCTCTCTCTCTCTCTCTCTCTCTCTCTCTCTCTCGCTTAGTTTAGGCAGAGCCTTTGTCAAGCAGGCAATGAGTTCTATCTTTAGTGCTGGAGAAAAACAAAAAAGTCCATTTGAGGGGCTGGAGAGATGGCTCAGAGGTTAAGAGCACTAACAGAGGTCCTGAGTTGGATTCTCAGCAACCACATGGCATGGTGGCTCACAACCTTCTATGATGAGATCTAATACCCTCTTCTGTACACTGTATACATAATAAATAATTTTTTAAAAAAAGTCCATTTGGCACTTTGAGTGTTCCCATACTCTCATACTCTTTGCTGGGTGGTCAATTTTTCTTGAAGAAGAGGAGGGCATGCAGGAGTGAGTTGTTTCATTTATAAATTAGGAATAGTAAGAAATCAATAATTAGCTGAGCAGTGCTGGTGCACACCTTTAATCCCAGCACTGGGAGGCAGAAGCATGTGATCTCTGTGAGATAGAGGCCAGCGTGGTCTACAGAGTGAGTTCCAGGTCAGCCAGGGCTACCCAGAGAAACTCTGTCTCAAAAAATAAAAAATAAACCCAAAATAATAAAAATACCATTTAGTATATGTGGTTGTTGACCATGAACCATGAAGGGCTGGAGGGGTGATGATAAAGGATTGCAGTTTTGAATCAGCTTCCAGGGACACTCTGGGAGATAAGAACATTCCTTCCCTTCTGGGAGAGGAGGTGGCTGGCAGTGTGGAATTCCTCAGCTGCTATCTGCTTTTCTTCAGCGGCTGGTCTGCTGCCTTTGGAGCCTCCCAGCTCTGGGATGGAGTAGGATCCCTACTCCCCACCCTTCATCCGGGCCTCTCCCTCTCCTCTCAGGGCCTCTCTCTCTAGTCCCTGCTGCCTATTGCTAGTCAACATTCCCTCCCATTCAGTCCATGGCTTCTAGCTCAGCCTTCAGAGGCTTTCTTCTTCTTGTATTGAGCAAACCAGGCTTTCTCAGAGAAGCTGGTACAAGTGGAAGCTTTGAGTTCTTTCCACCAAACCGGTGAGCCCCCCAGCTCCCTTAGAATTGCTTCCAAGTCTATTCGATTCAGTTTCTGACTCTTGGCTGTATTTCCACTGACAGTCCTCTAATCTGTATTTGCTATTTGGTGTGCCAAATCTTCACAGTTGAACTCAGGTATGGTGGTGAAAGCCTTTAATTCCAGGGCTCAGGAGCCCATGGTAGGCAAATCTGCATTCAAGGTCATTTAGGATTTCATAGTGAGACCCTACCTCAAACAACAACCACAAATACATAACGGGGCTGGAGAGACAGCTCAGTAGTCTAGAGTACTTTGTAACTCTTGCAGAGAACCTAGATTCAATTTCCAGCACCCACATGGTGGCTCACAACTATCCATCACTCCAGTGCCATGGATCTGAGGCCCTCTTCTGATCTCTGTGGCACCAAGGTATACATACATACATTCAGGCAAAAACATTTGGACATATAAAAGAAAATAAATGGGGGCTGGAGAGATGGCTCAGCGGTTAAGAGCACCGTCTGCTCTTCCAGAGGACCCGGGTTCGATTCCCAGCACCCACATGGCAGCTAACAACTGTCTGTAGTTCCAGTTGCAGGCAAACACCAAGCCAAATAAATAAATAAATAAAGTTTAAAAAAAAGAAAATAAATCTTTAAAAAGAAGAACAACATGGATGAGGGCAGGTGAAGTAGTTTACAGGGTAAAGGGGCTTCCTACCAGGCCTCAGAAACTCAGTTCAATCCCTAGAGCCCCGTGGTAGAAGAAGATTCCAGCATGCATACTATGCCGTGTGCTCAGAAACATACATACACAAATAAATGTAGAAACTAAAATGGACAATGTTATTATCACAATGAAAAAATCCTGTTTGTGGTTAGTTAGATGTGACCCCAAACTCAGATCACTTACATTTACCTTTCCCCTGCCTCAATTTCACCATCTGCCAGGTTTAAATATCGATCTTGCAGATTTGTGAAAAACAAGCTTTTATAAATGCTTACTTGTACCTGAAATATATCAGGCATTCTCTAAATGTTCCCCAGTAACAACATTATTAAGTTTCTGTTACTTAGATTTACCCTGAAGCAGGATTGAAAGACAGGGAAAATCATGTGGACACGAGCAGAAAAGGAACCCCTCACCTCGGAGTCTGTAATCTTGACCAGATGAGAAGAATTCTGATACAATTAACATTTGCTTAAGGCCTTTCTCCTTTCTATTCTATAAATCTATAATTTTCTAGATATTTCAATAGAAATCTCATTTATTGTAGACTATGTCCTGAGCTCCTGGGTAACTCCAGTGGCTCTGGGTTCTATGTTTATCAAATTATATCTAAGACATCATTTTTGATTTCATTTGTGAGAATATGTCGGAGTCTCTTAGCAGCCTTTAACTTCAGAGTCACAGTGGTAACTATAGTTAACGCTGACAGGTAAGAGTGACTCTTCCCTGGGAAGGCCATCCCCTGCTCTGTGGTTATGTCAGCCCCTCCATGGACACTACTTTTCTATTTTTTTTAATTATTTATTTTTATTTTATGTAAATTGGTGTTTTGCCTGCATGTATAACTGTGTAAGGGTGTCAGTTATTACAGACAGTTGTTAGCTGTCATGTAGATGCTGGGAATTGAACTCAGGTTCTCCAGAAGAACAGTCAGTGCCCTCAACCGCTGAGCCATCTCTCCAACCCGGATACTACTTTTCTATTTTTACTCAACTCCAACTCTGCTTCATCTGGCTTCCCCTTCCATTCTTTTCTGATGTTGAAGGATCTGGCTTTACCTTCAGGCCCAGCCACCCTAACAAACCTATGGCACCAAGCAAAGCCACACACCCAATCTGGCCAGCAGACATTGCCTCTCAGTTCCTGATAAGGATTGTGATGCTTGATACAGTTCTTACAGGGGTCATTTCTGAAACTTAGCATTGGTGAGTCACCAAATGGAGGTAACAGCCTTCCCTCAAGCCAGCCAGCCAAACAGGCGACAGGCTTTGACCATAAACACCAGAAAAGACCCCATTTACCCTTGGGAGAAATTGAAGAGGAGCCTACCTGCTGGCCTGGAGTCCATCCTGAGAGTGACTGACACTGGTTTTTGCATGAAGGTGACACCCAGCTCTGAGCAGTGTTTGCAGCCTTGATCTCATGAGCCATCTTCCACTTCACCAGTTCTGCACTGTGCTCTTTAATCTAGTCCCTACCTAGATGTCTGTGCTCTTGTTTTCTATCTAGCTACATCTGTGTGTCATCCATTTGGTTTGGGACAACTCTCTCCTTAAATATCCTCCCTCCTCTATTTAATGTTGTCTTAAGACAGGGTCTCCTGTATCCCAGGCTGGTCTTCAACTCCTTCAGCTCCTGGTCCTCTTTAGTGTTGGATCACAGGCATGCACCCCTATACCTGGTTTATGCAGTGCAGGGGATGGAACCCAAAGCCTCGTGTATGCTATGCAGATATTTTACCTCTGTTTTCTGTTAATGTTCATACAGATTATCCTAATTAGACCCCAGTGGCTTAGATTTCTACATTGGCTCCAAAGTCTTTGTTATAATTATTAGTTAAGGAATCCGGTCTTGCCAAGGTGAATCCTGGGTCTAAAGTCAAAGCTGTCTGTTCTCTATGCTAGTCCATTTCCCGCCCCTCACGAAAGTCTTAGTCCTTAGTATCAGGCTACGTTATCTATCTACCACAGATGGTAATCAAGTCCTTCTCCGAGGCTTACACCCCTGTTTGAACCCATGACCAGAGTCCATGTCACATTTCCTTATCCTCGCCAGCCTCTCTAGGATCTGGGTCTTGTTTTTTTTTTTTTTTTTTTAAATATTTATTTAATTGTTATGTATACAGTGTACAGAAGAGGGTACCAGATCTCATTATAGATGGTTGTGAGCCACCATGTGGTTGCTGGGAATTGAACTCAGGACCTCCATGAGAACAGTCGGTGCTCTTAACCTCTGAGCCATCTCTCCAGCCCCTGGGTCTTGTTTTATAACACAGCCTGTCATCCACCTGGAAAATGATCCATCTAATGGCTACCCACCCACCTTAGCCTTCAACTCTTCATTATTAGCGTCCTCAAATTAAATTTAAAAAAAAAAAATCTACTTCCAAGTTTGCCTAGAATTTGAGTGATTTGTGCTAAAGGCCCTCTCTTCTACCAAGCTCTAGATAAGCTCTTCTGAATCTTTGTTGTTGTTTTGGGGACAGGGTTTGTCTGTGTAGCTTTTGGAGCCTGTCCTGGAACTCACTCTGAAGACCAGGCTGGCCTCGAACTCAGAGATCCACCTGCCTCTGCCTCTGGAACTCTGGAAATAAAGGCTAAAGGCGTATGCCACCACAGCCCTGCATGAGTCCTCCTCTTGACCAGGCCTTGGTCCTGTTCTGTCTGACCTACTGAGCTGTTTTAGGAAGAATCCGGTTAAATTGATAGTTGAGCATATTTGAGATGGTTAAGGCCCACCCACACCACAAATCATGTTAGAGGCCTGAAGTGGTAACCCAGACCGTCAAACCAGTACCCGGGATGCTGGGGCAGGCAGATCTCTGTGAGTTTGAGTCCAGCCTAATCTATATAACAAGTTCCAGGCCATCCAAGGCTATGAAGAGAAACCCTGTCTCAAAAAACAGTGTTAGGTAAGCTTAGCAGAGATTCTCCTCTTCAGATAGTTCCCATTCAATGGCCTCCTCACGCTTTTCCTTGGCTATAAATCACTTCTCTTATCTCAGGCTTCCATCTCTATGGAGCTCTTTTATTAGTCTCTATTGTAATAGAATCAAATAAAAAATTTTTCCTTATCTTAATAAGTGTCCGAAAAAGTTTTTAACACTAGCCATGGTCTGGAGACATCAACCTAGAACAAGCCACAGCCCAGCTGCCCTCTGGGTCACACTCCCCTTTCCCTGATGTCCTCTAGAAATAAGGTTGTATTCCAGGCCCCTAAATTGCTTTTTGTTCCTCAACAGCCCTAGTGGACTCTACATAGCAATCAATACAGCTCTAGCAGAGGCCCCTTCTAATAGTCACCTGGTCCATTTAGTCACCTCATTTGTTCAGTCAGTCAGATAATCAAAACATATGAATAGATATAAGTGGTTTCTCAACATCAATATATTTTCAAAGAGCTTTCATATTTGTATTATTGACATAAACAAAATACACACACTCGGGGTATGGACTATCTGCCCTGGGCTCTTGTGACTTAAAAAAAAAAAAAAAAAATCATAGAAGATACAAGTCTTCTGTGTTCCCGTGGTAACATGAACAAATTCTCTGCCCTTGTTTTGAACAATAAATTTGTCTTAAATTTGACCTCTTGGGTTCTATATTTCCGTTGTTAGCAGAGAGGGTTTATTGTACAGGTCTCCTCACCTACAACTCTGATTTCCATGGTTTATTCATCACCTTCTTTTAATTTCAAGTAAAGCAAGGATGCCAAAATTCAAAATGTACTTAATTTCGTGTTGACGCCAGGTGTCAGATTCTCCTCTTGAATCTCTCCCTTTACGGGGTTTGCTCCTGAAGTGCTTGGTGGGAAGTGACGTGTCAACCATTCATTGGTTCTCATGGCCTTGCAGTGGAGGCAGGGCCTTTCTCTGACTGGGTAATTTTCCAGATCCCTTGGCCTCGACACTGATTTTCTCCTCTTGAGACTGTCTGGTGACAGGTGGTGTCCACTTTCGCTCTCCTTCCATGAGGATGCTCCAGAGTTAGACTCCTCGCTGTCACATTCGGTGGTATCACTGTCTTGCTGGATCTGAGTCATCCGGTGGAACTGGGAATGACGTCTAGCTCGTCTTTGTTCGAGGTAGGCATTGACCAAAGCCGCTTCGGAGTCAGTTACCTCAGGAAGCTGGTTCTGCTTCGGTCTCTTCATCACTTGTGAGGAGTCCCAGGGCCCGTCTCTGCTTTGTCTCTTGTAGGAAATTTCTTTGCCAGCAAAAAAGATCAACAAGTTAGGCAATAATAGTCATTAATGATTGGTTGCTATAGAAAAGTCAGTGAAGTTGGGGGGTGGTGACACATGCCTTTAATTCCAGCACTTGGGAGGCAGAAGCAGGGGGATCTCTGTGAGTTCGAAGCCAGCCTGGTCTACAGCGAGAGTTCCAGGACAGCCAGAACTACACAGAGAAACCCTGTCTTAAAAAAACAAAACAAATGAACAAACAAAACAAAAGAAAGAGAGAAAGAAAGAAAGAAAGACTACCCTAAGTGTCATCACAGAACCTACATCTAACAATAGATAGAGGTGGAGCCAGATACATGGCTGAGCACTGGGCAGAGCTCCTGATCCAGCTGAGAGTCAGGGAGGAGAGTCTGTATGAGCAAGGGGATAGGGATTATGAGGAAAATTCACACAGAGATGGCTGGCTGGAGCTCTGGGAAGCTCACTGACCAAGAAAAGCCACTGGGGAGCCATAGAGAATAGGAGCTAGACCCTCCAAGGGTAGGCATGTCCACTGATGTGGGCAATATGTGGAGCCTCAAGGGGGAGGGATCAGATTGTGTTTCTGTGCATGGACTGGTACCTCGGAACCCATTCCCTTCAGAGGAACACCTAACCCAGTCTTGATAGTAGGATGAGGAAATCAAACTTGCCTGGAGTGGATGCGCCATGCTGGGCTGAACCACCTTGGGACTTCTTGCCCTTTTGGGGGAGGGGATGGGGGGATGGGGAGGGAGGAGGCTGAAGGCTGACTGAGAGGGATTGGAGGGAGAGAAAGGAGGGGGAGTAAGGGGATACATGGATAAAAAGACTTTATTTTATAAACTTTAAAAAGATTATTTTATTGTTCTAGTTCTGTTAAAAAAAAAAAAAAAAAAAAAAAAAGGAAGGAAGGAAGGTGGTCAGTGAGAAGGACAGGCAAGAAAAGCGCTGTCTGAGAGTGAGAGCAGGTTTGGGGCTCTACAGAGGGTGTCTGCAGGATCAGAGCCTGCCTTCTGCTTGTAAGCTGCCACAGTTACAAGGCAGAGGACAAATGGGGGAAGGAGGTTTCCAAGTTTTGTTTCTGGTTTGCAACTGGCCCTTGTTTTACATAATCAGTGAGTTAAAAGACGGTAGTATACGCCTTTAATCCCAGCACTGGGAATGTAGATTCCTAGGCAGATAGAGCTCTGAGTTCAAGGCCAGCCTAGTCTACAAAGTTGAGTACCAGGCCAGATAGGGTTACATAGTAAGACCGTATCTAAACAAATAGTAAGTAAAGAGGTCATCTGATGACCCAGAAACATCTCTGATAGCCAGCTATTATTAGGGTCTTCAGTGGGGGCAATGGCAGGAATCTAAGGAATTAAGTTACCATGAATTTTGATAACTGTGGTTTTAGGAAACTGCTAGAGCTTTTCAAAATGATGGGACCTTGGCTAACAACTTCCATTACCCAAGAAAGCCTGACACGTGTAAGCTCACTAGTGAAATCACTGACATCACTGCCTTTCTCCATCACTGGCCAATGCCAGCGAAACAATTGGCATTTCTAGGACTGTACCCCATCCCACAAAGACTAAAGGAGTCCTATGATTCTAGAAACCCCCTTTGAACTTTGTAAACCCTGACTATATCAAATGGGAAGGGTTCCAGAAAAGAAATCTCCCAGAGCAGGACCTTTCTCCCTCTGTCTTGGAGTCTCAAAGATCCCAGTGTGTGGATGAGGATCATCTGGAGAGCAAGAAGCTTCTCTCTTTTCTTCACGCTCTTTTCTAGGCTGATGTTGGCTTGTACCAGCTCAAAAATCCTGATACATCTTTGGAAATTTTGTGAGATGTTAAACCATCATTACTAAACAAATTACACAAATTTACAATTAAATCAATCTACCAAAAAGGTGATAATTACTTAATGCCCATAATTTCCTAATTATCTTACTACAATTTATTATGCTGCGTGCTCTCAAAGCTGTTTGTCTGGGTGTGGGAAGCACTATTTGAGGATGTGCTATTATTGTACATCTGTCTCCAACTCTGTTCTGTGACAATACTGCCAGCTCAAAACCATCACTGGAGTGAGCATTTACCTGGAAACTAGCAAAAATGTCAGGGCTTCGTGTATGGTTTCACTGATTGCCCAGGGCTAAGAAAGTGATGGAGAACGTGTTTCTAATGTAGCTAGTTGAAGCTGCCACCTATATTGTGAATAGCAACCCCAAATTAAGAAATATTCTTCCAATGTTCTAAAGCTATGATTCTTTCAACAAAGAAGCTGTATGAACTACCAAGCTGAGTTAAGACATACATCTATATCTTGGTTCCACTTCATTCCTTTGAGGACAATAGCATTTATGCTAGCATTATACTCGCTCAGTAGGTTATAACTATGAGATGACCCAGGAGGCAAGGGTCTGGCCAAAATCAAGAAGAGCACTGTGTGTGAAATCAGTAGTCTATAGAAAACTTAACACCAGGAGTACTGAATACTTTGTTCTTTATAAATTATGAGATAGAAATCTTTCCTATCAATACATTCTATAAACATTATAGACACACAAATTTGTCTATTCATCACAGAGCTTTGTAAATGCAAGCCCTGAGACAGGACAAAGTGAGCGCTATCTGCCAGGAATCTGTAGTTTATGGTGGCTCTGCTGGGGCTCTGAGCAGTGTCTGCATTTGGGAGGAGGGAGTGAGAAGCTCATCCAGGGGCCTCTGTTGGTGTGGCAAGGCCTTAGACCGCCTCCTCTCTCGCTTTTCCCTTCAGCCACCGCTCGCTCTCCACACTCAGCAAGGCATCTCTCTCTCCTCACCATCTGGCCGCCAGTGTGGGCACTCTCACCTTTGCTGCCGGGGGGACTCATCCCACTCTGTCCATTCCTTTTACTCTCAGACATCTGTTTCGGAAACAGCAAGATGAACTCGGTCAGATGCGCTGCATTACCATCTCAAGGCCCTTCACTAAGGTCTAACTTTAAACAGTCAGCCCTGTTAAATAAGTAGTACATCTTGAGTGCCTGGAACGGTGAACCTACCTCCGCTATCCGTTCAGAAGTCCATGCATTTTAAAACAGAATGTTTCAACCAAGCAAAACTGAGCAAAGACTGTGGATAAAATAATGCTCATGGGGTGATAAAGTATTCTATCACTTACATTACAGAGAAGTTTCGTTTAAAAACAGGCAGGTGGGGGGTACTGGAGAGATAGACGGCTCAGCAGTTAAGAGCACTGGCCGCTTTTCCAGAAAACATGGGTTCAATCCCCAGCACCCATACGGCAGCTGAACATCTGACACCGTCACACAGACAAATATGCAGGCCATGCACCAATGCGCAGAAAATGCAAGTAAGTTTTTAAAAATCATTCAAAAAAATGGATTGGGGGCCTGGCAAGCAAGATTAACAGGTAAAGACACGTGATGCTAAACCTGACAACCAGAGTTTGATCCCTGGGAATCATGTGGGAGAAGAGAACGGACACCCGAAATTCATCCTCTGACCTCCACAGGTACACTAGTGCACATGCTCAGGCGTGTGTGTAAACACACACACATTAAGTAAATGAATGTAATAAAAAATTTAAAACAAATGATATTTGAATCCCAATGTGGTAGCACACAACTGTAATCTCAACACTCAAGGACCTGGGCTCCAGACCACTCTGGGTTATATTGCAAGACACAGTCTCAAAAAACTACACATTAATTTAAAAATAGTCTTTTAAGAACTCAGGATGAATGGGCATGGTGACACATACCTTTAATCCCAGTTGGGAGGCAGAGGCTAGTGGGTTCTGTGGTGTGAAACTTGGTCTGCACAGTGAGTTCCAGATCAAGTAGGACTTCATAATGAGACCTTGTCTCAAAAAATGGATTAATTACTTAATTGAAAGCTCTTTGTGGGCTGGAGAGATGGCTCAGAGGTTAGGAGCACTAACTGTTCTTCTGGAGGTCGGGAGTTCAATTCCCAGCAACCACATGGTGGCTCACAAACATCTATAATGACATCTGGTGCCCTCTTTTGTATACTGTGTACATAATAAAATTTTTTTTAAAAAAAAGCTCTTCGTGGTAGTGCTCTACAGGAATCTCACTGCTGTAGAAGCTGAAACTGGAGGAGCATGAGTTCAAGGCTAACTTGAGATACACCACATACCAAGTCCTGTTGTCACCATACAGATTTACTGTTGTTGAACTTTCCTCCAATAAGCAGCCAGCGTCCTCTGTCTGAGCGTGGCAGCCAGGAAAGCTAAATGTCTTTACATAGTCCTAACTCCAAATACCTTTGCCCCAATCTCCACATTAGCATTAACATCTTATTTTCTGAGGCTGAAAATTATTTCACCAAAAGATATTTACAACTGTATTTTTTTTTATTTTTTATTTTTTTTAAAACTTTATTTATTTATTATTTATCTATTTGCCTTGGTGTTTTGCCTGGAACTGGAACTACAGACAGTTGTTAGCTGCCATGTGGGTGCTGGGAATTGAACCCGGGTCCTCTGGAAGAGCAGACAGTGCTCTTAACCGCTGAGCCATCTCTCCAGCCCCCACAACTGTATTTTTTAAAGAATAATTTTGTCTTTTTTCTTTCATTTATCATTTATTTATTTATCTATCTATCTATCTATTTATATTTGAGACAGGGTTTCTCTGTGTAGCCCTGGATGTCCTGGAATTCACTCTGTAGACCAGGCTTTGAACTCAGAGATTCACCTGCCTCTGCCTCATGAGTGCTGGGATTAAAGGCGTGGGCTACCACAGCCCAGTTTTTACAACTGTATTTTACATGATCAGAGCATAATTCAATTAGCCATTATCTACCTTTGATTTGTAAACTCTGTTAGCCTAACTTGTAGGAAGCAATAATGTCATGAATGACTTGAGAAACACTCACTGTCTTTTTCTCTGAGATAAGGTCTCATTACATAGCAGAAGCTGACCTTGATTATGGGATTCTATAGTCACTAAATTCTGAGACTATATAAACCGCCACTATGCTTGGCACTCATGAACACATTTGACATTCTGTCTCAGGGAATTTATTACCAAGAGGTTATTTTCCCCCCACAAAAAGCAGAACAACAACAAAATAAAATAAACTACACACACGGAAAGCATTGTACATAGAAATACTCATTGTGGCCAGGCAGATCTTTGAGTTCGAGGCCAGCCTGGTCTATGGAGCAAGTTCCAGAACAGTCAGGGCTACACACAAAAAAACCTGTCTCCAAAAACCAAAAAGAAATAAATAAAAATAAAATATTTATTGTGGCATAATATATAGGATAACATAGAACTTAAATTCAAAAATAGATAATGGTTAATTGAATTGTGATCTTGTAAGATACAGTTGAAAATATGTTAAGGCACAATGGGAGAAAATGTTTGATTATCAGGATAAAATCAAGATGTAAGTTTGTATGTAATAGTATGATCACAAGATAGTTAAAGACTCCAAGGGACATACAGTATAAAAGAAACATGGATGAAGTAAGAGGGAAGGCTTTAAATTGTTAAAATAGTGATTTCGTTCCTTCTTTATTCAAACTGTCTACAATTAGGAAATACAATTTGTACAGAAAGTCAAACTTATTTAGGTTGATTGGTATTCTGTCTGAATGTGTTAAGTTAGTTTAAAATTTTTAGCTTATTTATTTATTTATTTATTTATTTATTTATTTATTTATTTATTTATTTATTTGCCTGGAACTACAGACAGTTGTGAGCTGCCATGTGGGTGCTGGGAACTGAACCCGGGACCTCCGGAAGAACAGTCAGTGCTCTTAACCACTGAACCATCTCTACAGCCCCAAATTTTTAGTTTTTTAAAGACAGGTCCTCAGATAGCCCAGCTGGCCTGGAACTAACCATGTGGCCAAAAACGACCTTGAATCTCGGATCTTCCTGCCTCTACCTCCCATGTACTGGCTTTACAGGTGCCAGGTTCATGCCACCACACCTGCCCATACTGGTAGTGCTGGCAGCAAAATTCATTCCCAGGCTTGTTCCCTTTTCTGTATCTCTAATACAATATTTCCTTGTCTTTCTTCCCCTTGTTAACAGTAGCTATTCTCTGAATATTTGAAACTAAAGTCCTTTTTAACGATACATTTTTTAAAAAAAAAAGTGTTAGGACTTTGTGCATATTTTGAATTTAACATGTATACAGAGAATTATTAAAAGATTGGATATCTATGAGCCTATATGTTAACAGTAGTTGGTGATGTCTACATAGTTTGGAGTGTTGTCTGTTACATTTTGCCTATATTCTGATAATCTTGTGTTCTGTAGTGCGTACTTTTGTAGTTGAAGAAAAAAAAAAAAAAGGATTTAGGGGCTGGAGAGATGGCTCAGTGGTTAAGAGCACCGTCTGCTCTTCTAGAGGACCCAGGTTCAATTCCCAGCACCCACATGGCAGCTAACAACTGTCTGTAGTTCCAGTTCCAGGCAAACACCAAGGCAAATAAATAAAGTTAAAAAAAAAAAAAAAAGGATTTAGAAGCCCTTATTGGGCTTACGAAATCATTTTCACACAGAGCTTCCACACTGAATGTCAAATCAAAATATAACCATAAAATCAAAAGAAAGATTTTTTTGCATTAAACTAAGTGGAAGCGAATGATATGAATTGTGGGTACCACAAGTATTTCATTAACTGTCCCAGTGTATGACTTAGTGAGAGAAGGTAGTTAGTTGCAATGGCTACTCTGCAGGACAAGGCAGACAATGTGGACTGCACTCCATCTTTCTGCCACACTCCAGTTCTGCCATCTCATTATGCCACCCAACACTTTCCAAGCTCAATTTCTACATATGCAAAAATAAGGGTTTCAGATTAATATCATCTAAAAAATAAAACCAGCACTAGCTATCTTAAAAATCGCTAAACAAGCAGATCAACTTAACAGAGTACTTGGTATCTGAAAGCAAAAGGAAAAACATATCTCTTAAAAAATTCCAAGTCTGGGGCTGGAGAGATGGCTCAGTGGTTAAGAGCACTGGCTGTCCTTCCAGAGGACCTGAGTTCAATTCCCAGCACCCACATGGCAGCTAACAACTGTCTGTAATTCCAAGATCTGAAACCCTTACACAGTTATACATGCAGGCAAAACACCAACTCACATAAAATAAAAATAAATATTAAAAAGTCCAGAGAATGAGCGTGTTGCTTGTTGGAGGGTAACTACTACTACATTTCTATCGCTCTTTACCTCTGCCTTCAAGTTTGGAGAGAGAGAGGCCTACAGTTTCACAGAGAAAATGAAGAAGTTCAAAGTAAGGGGAAATTCCACCCCCCAGACCAGCTCTCATCTAGTTCTCAGATTTCAAGTCTGGGAGCCTTCAGAAGAAGCAGGCAACCGACTTTAGCTGCCACGAGGGCACAGAGCGAAAGATGAAACCTCAGAGATAATTAAAGCTTTAATCAGCACTGAATAGATTTAACATTTCAAACTATGCTTTGAAGTAAACAAATCCTACGGCAGGAAATCTGGACCCATTCTCTCCCTGTCACTCTGTCACCGACCACTTGTGTGACGTTGGACAAGTCACTTAAATTCTTTGCGCTTTATCAACCAAAAAGGAAAAAAAAAAAGTAGGGTGGGAATGGGTGTTTTACTCGCCTTTGGACAGACGGCTGGACCACATGCTCCCCTTGGTCCTTGAAGCATTGCTGATGTAAGCAAGGGAACAAAAGAATACCTTAGGCCTCCTTAAATGGTCTTCATGATGAAATTGCCAGTGATCAATTCCAATTTTTTGTTAATTTTCTAAAGTAGCTTTTCTTGCCAGGCCAAATTCAATATACTTAGCTAGGGAGTCTAAAACACATATAAGCTATCACTGTTCTAATTCTCCTTTTGGCAAAGTATTTACCTTCAGAAGCATTTAGACTTCAGATAAAACTTATTGGCCAGGAGGTAGCAGAGGGAAGAGATATTATTATTATTGTTATTATTATTATTGAATCTACCCAGCATGGAAATAACAAACCTCTCTCCTCCATCCAGAACTAATGTAGCATTCAGTCTAGCTGACCACTGCTAGTGGTGAGCACTGGCTGTAATGCCAAATGATGGTAGCTTAATTAATCACCAGTACATTACTAATGGCCAGAAAAGATTCTGTGTCAGCAATTTATAAGAGGTTGGTTGCTCATAATACATTGAGGGCCTTGATAAAGTAGACTAAGCCATTTCTAAGTTTCTAGCATTTTCTTTTGCTAACTTTAGCTCTGTTTGATTTAATTCTGTATCTTATTCTATGCAGAAAATGTACTGTTTCGTTCTAACCACTCTTCAAATCCTACTGTGTCCTATCAATATGAAAAACATTTATATCTTTGATAATAGAATTACATGGCTATAAGAAGGATTTGGAAGTTGTTAACCCATAGAGATTTATCTCAGTTTCACATAGCATATGGACAAAATGTAAACAATCTAAATTTTCAACTGCAGAATTTTTATAGTGCAACCATTAGAGAGAAAAGTTATACTAAAAAGTGCTGCTCAGTGACTAGAACATGAGGAAGTATTTACAAAATATCAAGTTCAAAAGTCAGGATATGAAAATACATACAACATAAGTGTGACTATCAAGGACAAAGATGAGAGGTATTCTGAGATAAAGCAGGAAAAGAGTAACCTAGAAGGAAGTTCTCCACAAACTTATAAGAACTTATCTCTATGGAAAGCCAATAGAGCGATTTTAATGTTCTTTATCCTTTTCAATATCTTCAGATTCTTGTGCATGAGATTGCATCATTTTTTAAACAAAGTAAAAACCTTTAAAAATAAGAAGTACTTTCATCAAACTATGGACAATGTAGTTGATGGAAAAAACTCATAAAGATATGATTTAAAGTGAAAACGATTCCCTACCCAGACGGAAGCTCGAGAGAAGAACATGAGGATCAGTATGATGACGAAATACCAAAGCAGGAAACTTCCTATTGTCCCACAAGAATCATCTTTGCGGCACTCAGTATCCTGACTCGGAATGGTAAAACTGAGGGGAATGGGAGGGGGGTCCACCCCCCAGAATATAGACAAAAGGTCTCCCATGATAGCTTCTTGCTTAGAAAATAAAACATGCTAAAAGGGATGATGGTGACTAGGAACGATTTCCCTCCATGGCCTATGACAACTTCCATGGCAACCTATTATGACATATACTTAAGCAACTGTTGTAGGAACTGATGACTCTTCTTAGATTAGATGGGCAGATTCATCTAAATGACATCTAGAATAGTTTAGGGTATTTGGTGGATTTCTCAGTACACTTTCTTCTGCCTAAGTCTTTTCTTGTTTGAAATTTACATAATACTTTACTTTCATCTGTTCTAGTGTTTAAGGTAGTAGGTTTTTAAATTAGTCTTTCCTTTTTTTAATGTGTACCATAACACCGTATATTTTTTAAAAATATTTATATATGTGTACAGTATACAGAAGAGGGTACCAGATGTTATCATAGATGGTTGTGAGCCACCATGTGGTTACCGGGAATTGAACTCAGAACCTCTGGAAGAACAGTCAGTGCCCTTAACCTCTGAGCCATCTCTCCACCCCCCATAACACTGTATATTAACACTCACAATTCTAATGTATTACAGCCTGCATTGTGTGTTTCCTAATATTTAAATGTTGATGCCTTCAGTACCATTTTGCATTTATTGATAAGGCCAGAACAGAGGTAAGTAAGAAACAGTAGGAAGGCTCAGTGAGTAAAGGCATTTGATGCCAAGACTTTCTATCTGAGTTCCATCCCCTGGAACTCCCTTGACAGAAGAAGAATACAGACTGTCACGCTCCACTCTGACCTCCACACAATTCACTACGTCACTTGTGCACCCACACATAGGCATATATACACACAAAATAAAGAAATGTAACTTCAACAAAATTTAAAGACATAACAAAGGCTCAGTCAGTTCCTAAGGGTGGAGCCTTAATCTACTAGTGGTCTCAAAGAAGAGGAAAGGACACCAAGGATTCACCAACACAGAATAAACAGCCATCAGAGAGCAGAAGATGAGGCCTCAGCAAGCCAACACCACCAGTCTCAGAAGAATACAGACCTACTGATGTCTCCCCAAATTGCGTGTGAGAACAATGTCTGCTCTCTCAAAGTATTGTCTCTAATTTTCATTTTTCCTTGGAGGAGGCACTCCATGTTTGGGGATATTTTGTTACAATAACTAACAACACATAATGGTAACTACCTATTGACTTTAATTTGGCAAGTGTTGTATGAGACTTGAATAAATGCACAATAGCTTGTTACATTAAAAAGAGGAAACAAACCTCTGTGATAAATACATCAAAGTTATACAATTTCTGTTTAGATAGACATAACACATGGAGAAATGAGAACCTGACATTGTAATTTGACTGTACACTGAATTGAATTCTTTCTCTTTAAATAGTTTCCAAGTTAGTTCATCTCTAAATCTAGATCTAGGCCCAAACAACACTGTAGTAAGACAATATAGACATGATAAAAATCTCACTAAAAAATAGCTACCTAAAAGCATACAATAACCTGCCAGTTACATGCAATACCAAAATGAAACTTCATTTTTCTTTTCTGTTTAGTCTTGATATTTTTTTTACGTTTTCTGAGACAGCTTCATTATGTAGCCTTGGCTGGTCTTTGAACTCCATAGATCCACATGTCTCTGACCTCTGAGTGCTGAGGTTAAAGGCATGTACCATCCTGACTGGCTGGCACACTCTTCTGTAGGAATGAGTCCCTAGGCCCTGGCCATTAGCCCTACTCCGGCCAGTACTGCCACTCCCAAGAAAGCTCTTCCGGAGCTGAGACTGTACTGGATGTGTCCCCCTAGGACTCCCTGTTTCCACTTCACCTGTATGAATCAGACAAATCACTTTGAAGCAAAAAACAAGGAGTTCCTCGCCCCGCCCCGCCCCCCATATTCCACATCTGGGGCAGAGGTACACTGTAGGAATTTGCACTAACCACTAAGCAAAACCCAACTCACCTCCCTGGCGAAACTTTTTTCAGTTCTTTCAAAGAACATTCAGGGCAAAGGTGGGTTTTTGTTTTGTTTTTTAGCCTCAAAACCATTAACTTCAGTAGAACTTTCTAGTTTTTCTGCCTAGTGTTGCATCCTCATTAGGCGGATATTTGAGACTATATATTGGGCTAGACCAACTGGGGTAAAAACATTTCACAGCTGGAAAAATGCTTTGTCATTGCTGATTGTGTCTGGACACATCAGGCATGCTTGTAGCCTACCAATTAGCCATTCGGCTAAATAAAACCTGCTTACAAATGTGAGCCCATAAGGGTCCTAAATAAATCTATAATTAATAATAATCAAAATTCAGTTTGTTACAGTCATTACTTTTTACTAAGGGCTCAAAACCTGGTCTGAATTTTGCAGCTCAGTTGTCTCCCTGTAGCTGAGTAGGAACCACAAATCCGAGGGCGTTTCCTTGGCAACGATCGCGGCTCTGGTCCCTTTGCCTCACCCCCTCCCTCTCGCGAGAGGAGACAGCCCGGTTCTTCCTGTAACTGTAGTCTCCCTAGCCCGCCACCAGCTTAGGTTTGGGCTTCGCGCATGTGCAGTAGGGAGTGGCGCGAGTTCGCGGCTTCCGGCTAAAGAATATGGTGCGTTTTGGGGTTTGTCTTTGTGCTTCCTGGATATGGAGTCCACGCGACCCCAGAGTTCCACGCCTGAAGTTGTGCCTGGGGTTCAGCCAGGGGGGATGTGGTCAGAAGTTCTGCCACTAGTAGTGGAAACGGAGAAAGACACAAGGGATGACTAAAGTTTGTGAGAGGGAGCCAGGAAGGGAAGCTCTTGGACAGGAATTTGGGCGCGGGGCTGGATGGCGGGAAGGATAGTAGTCGGCTTTGTAGAATATGACTCCCAGGATCTGCCATGTCAGTGATTGCAGGGCTGAGCCTAGCAAGACAAAGGAGATACAATTCCAGTATACCAAAGTTGAATGCACGTGTTCCCTACTTTCTCTTGACACTTCACATGATAGTACCCGTCCACCTCATTTAGTAAAGCCTTAAAATTTCGTCACCAAAAGGAGATCCTGGATCTGTATCAGTCCAAAGTCAGGGTTAGAGTCTATATCATAGAGACTCGAGTCTCTTCATCTAGACCCAGTAACATACTTTAATCATAGACAAACTGGGAATTCTTTGCAGACTTAACCATTACATTATGAAACAAGACATTGTTTATTTGACCAGTGTATTCTCTGAAATAACCAGCCACTTCTCTGTTGATTTCTCTGTAGTACCAAAAAAGGTATCGTTTTATGTTTCCCTTTTCATGTATTAATATTTAAGTGGAGGAAAAAAGTTGGGAAGAAATGTCAGGGAAGAGGAACTCTGAGGTTGTTACTTTACAGCAGACACTTGATTTCTTTAGATTAATTCCAGGTTGATTTGTTTGTTTGTTAATAGATGCAAGGAGAAGCAAGCCCCAGCGCTTCTCTGATTGACAGAACCATCAAGATGAGAAGAGAAACAGAAAGTAGGAAAGTGGTTTTAGCCTGGGGACTTCTAAATGTATCCATGGCTGGAATGATATATACTGAAATGTAAGTTAATCAGCTCAAAAGTGACATTTTAAACCATCATTAGCTGGATCTATGGCTTTTTATATTTCTTTTGGTTTTCATTGTTTGGTTTGTTTGTGGTGGAGTTGGGGGTGTTTAAAAAAAATAACTGAAAAGCATTTCTAATCTTTTTTAGGACTGGAAAGTTAATTAGTACATATTATAATGTGACATATTGGCCCCTCTGGTATATTGGTAAGTAATTAATTTTCACTGGAATTTAGATTTACTGCAAATGAAAATTTTTTTTTATTATTATTATGAACAAAGAAGTCACGCTTTCTATCCCTGTATATCATTATTCAAGGTCCCTTCCCCCTCCCACCACATCAGGTCATTTTTTCTTCACAACTCCCCATCCCTTCCCTGGGCAGGCAGCAGACAATCCCATGGTCCCACTGACCCAATATTGCTTAGTTCAGTCTCCACTCCTGGCAGATCCAGTTTTCTCCCCCCTCCCTCAAGAGTGAGTCAGGTGTTCCTCTAGGTGGAGTGGGATCCGAAGAGTCAGTCCAGGGTGTTTCTGATCCCAAGCTGTTCAGTGGTTGTGGTTTGCAGCTTGGGCATGCTTGGCTTTTTTCTTGTTTGTTTGTTTAGAGACCACTAATGAGTGAGTACATCCCCTGCTTATCTTTCTGAGTTTGTGAT